>JSYV01000014.1:0-98874 GCA_000787455.1 Evansstolkia leycettana | reverse complement strand
CATGGTCAGGAGGAATAGGGGATTTCGCCGGCTCGCTCGGTGTCCGATTACGTTATTTATTAAAGGTTACGTACTCTTGTCCATCCATACTCAGCCCCATAACAACACCCCATCATCGTCATCATCAGTTAACTATCAGCATTGTCATTGTCACGCTCCCTTTCCCTCGAGGCTTTGCTACAGCTACTACCTGCTCATTATTTGGCATCGTCACCTTAATCGTTATCGTCATCGTCTTAACTGACTTGTATCTCTCCTCTCCTTCTCCTTCTCCTTGTCCTCTTCCTCTCACCCTTGCAACTTACTCCCACATACCAACGACCACCGACGCTCAGGTCTCCAGACCACCAGAAACCAGCCACTTATCCTTCCCCCAAGGACACGGGATAATAAGAGGACCAACCGCTGTCTTACAGCTAAAAAAAGCCCTCTGCTCACTCCCTAATATTTATCTCCCCGGCCATCGATCCCAAAACTGCACTTCTCCAACGTCCTCCTTCGACCGCATTGACGTCGCATTCCACCAATGACTGCCGGAAAATATTGGCTGGAGATGTGAGAGGTGCGTTCATCAGAGTCCCCCTCCGTCTCTTTCCATGATCATACTCCCGTAGCGTCTTGCTTTTCTCGATCGCTGCTGCGACATGCCTTACTTCAACTCATATCCTACATCAAGTGGGCCTGTCTTGATGCGAGTACTTGCAACGTCCATCTTGTCATAATCAGTGCAGTACATATATTAGAACGATTGTTCACTTGGGTCTGCTCGTGTTACTGATTCGGATAACTGGCGCAGCCAGGTGTTAGAATATCTCTGATGGGCTTGCCTACCAGTCTGAGAAGCGGAGTCGCATAGTTTGGGAAGCCGCCCGGCCCCAACTCAGCAATGCATTGGAAAGGACTACGTCTCGGCGCTTTCGAGGGCAATGATTCCAAGAGACAAAGTGTCGTCGAAGCCCAACCGCAATCGCGTCACAGTGAGCACCTACCGCGTCCAACACCCTCGGCAAACCAGCTTGCACCCAGACATTCGGAATCCTCTTCTCGCCCGCCGACCCTGTCCGGTTCCAGAGGAGATGACAATGATGCAAGTGGTGATGGCGTGCGACTAGCGGCACGCCGAGGTAGCCTAGAAGATGTGCTCAATAAAGACACTGCGAAGACGGAGACAGCAGGGCCGTCGCGAGACCCGCACACCCTACGCAGAAACAGGTTCAGCTTCATGAGACTGCGCCATGCATCCGATCCACAGCTTTCAGCGTCGTATGCCAAGGCGGAGCAAGATGCGCCTCCGGTGCCTGCTCTACCTCCGCGTAAGTCCAGTTCCCCTCCCCCTTCGCGGTTACGTGGTTTTCCAGACACATCCCATTGGAAAACAGCGACTGAACATACCATTCCCTGTATTGCAGCACCTACCATCATCACCACCGCTCCGACAAGCCAAGAACTTGATCAACCACTAAAACCGAGGAACAACAAGCTCAGCCCCCTGGCTAAGTCAAGGAATTCTTCTACAGTCGACCTTGCATCTAACCGACAAGACCACGATCACAATCAGAGTCAAACCCTCAATATCCGTCACGGTCCTCAAAGTTCAACAGATTCCGAAGGCATTAATTCGAATCGGGCAGCGTCCCGCGTCAGCAACGAGGAACCGGTGCGACTTTCTCTGACGTCAATGCGGAGTGGTGGCCGGGACCATACCAATGACTCTCTCACGTCCTCAGTGACCACGGACGCGCGAGTCTCAGAGTCATCACGTTCAGACCAGAGTCTCGGAGATCGTGGTGTTTCCCGCGCTCAATTTCTGCAAGAAGACGGAACCTTCAGCGGGAAGCGCTTTCGTCTGCCGCGGTTCAAGAGAAATCGCGGCCCGCTCTTCCCATTGCCTCCCAGAGTCTTTCCGGACGAAGGTGGCAGCGCGCAATCAGTCAGAGAAGCAGGATCGGCATCACAGTCGAAGACGACACCTGCAAGTGCAACACCACGATCCATCATGTCTGATAGGCCAGATCATGACCACAACTCCCCCCTGCCCTCGCCTTCTCGTTCTTCCGCGGGGCTATCTTCCCACAGCCCGTCAGGACCGCCCCTGCTCCGAAACAATTCATCAAGGTCTGCTCGATCATTCAAGTCCTCATCTTCGCATCCTGGTTCGCCTCTTCGCAGCGGCCGTGAAAGGTCGTCCACAATTGGCTCCCTGGCAGATATTCAAGATGAGCACCAGTATGCTTCGCCCCGTCCTGTCCCATCGGGCCGTACGTCGACTTCCACAAGTGGGCGCAAGAGCTTCGGCGACCTTTTCAGCATTTCGAATCGACTAAGGCAAAACTCTGAACCACACATTCCACGAAATGGATCGCCGGTAGCCGGGGGGCCAGGTACGCCCGTCTCCAAACCAGGTTCATTTTCGATCGCCCGTGAGGTTGCGTCATACCCACAGCGGGAAGATGGCGATACCCCTGCCACGTACCTGGCACGGCTGCAAGACACCGTACCCAAGGGTACTATAGCTAGTGCATTGGCCCAGTCAGATGACGATTTCTTCAAAACTGCCCTGAGGAAGTACATGAGAGGTTTCTTGTTCTTTGGAGACCCCATCGATATGGCCATCCGGAAGCTCTTGATGGAGGTGGAGTTGCCGAAGGAGACGCAGCAGATCGATCGTGTTCTTCAGGGGTTTGCAGACCGATATCATGAGTGCAACCCGGGGATCTTTGTTTCGACGGGTGTGTATATCTTCCAAACTGGTAACTTTGTTGATTGAATACTGACCAAGCCTCCAGATCAAGCATACTTCATCGCATTTTCCATATTGATCTTACACACCGATGTGTTCAACAAGAACAATAAACGGAAAATGCAAAAGCACGATTATGTCAAAAACACTAGAGGAGAGGGCATTGCGGACGATATATTGGAATGCTTCTACGAAAACATTTCATACACGCCATTCATTCACATCGAGGATGCCAGCTTTAATGGGCGGCACCTTCCACGGCCTCGGCGAGCCCTCTTTAAAACCACAAGCTCTGAGCACCTATCTCGAATGTCGAAGGAGCCAGTCGACCCTTATGCTTTGATACTGGACGGAAAGCTCGACACGCTACGTCCCAGTCTGAAAGATGTCATGAATCTGGAGGACACATACAGCTGTTATGGAACTTTCGGTCCGCCAAATATGAATAGCCTGCATGAGGCATTTGCGAAAGCCAGTATTCTGCAGATCGTGTCGGCTCGCTCACGGCCCGATGCATTCATGACACCATCAAGCATTGACAACCCAGCCGACTCACATCCGGGGCTGGTGAACATTAAAGTGGCCAAGGTTGGCCTACTCTGGCGCAAAGATCCAAAGAAGAAAAGAGCCAGGTCGCCATGGCAAGAGTGGGGCGCGCTACTCACGTTCTCCCAACTGTACCTCTTCAGAGATGTCCATTGGGTGAAGTCATTGATCTCCCAGCATGAAGCTCATCAGAAGAGTGGTCGGCGGCGGGCGGTAGTTTTCAAACCTCCGCTGACTGACTTCAAGCCTGACGCTATCATGTCGACAGACGAAGCAGTAGCATTGCTTGACAAAGGCTACACAAGACATAAGCATGCGTTTGTCTTTATCCGCCGCAATTCTTTGGAGGAAGTTTTCCTTGCTAATACTGAAGCCGAAATGAATGATTGGTTGGCCAAGTTAAACTATGCAGCTGCGTTTAGAACAACTGGCGTGCGATCAAAGGGAATGATCGCAACCAATTACGAAGCTCAGAGACACCGCATGGACCGGATGAGTTCCGTCATTTCGGAGAATTCGCTTCAATCCATTGACAAAGAACCAACCTCTCCAAATATTGACGACACGGATATCTCTGAGGAACTCGTTGAAGCACGGAAGCAACAGATGGACCGGAAGATCCGCGAGGCAAATGAGAAGCTCTTTGTTTGCCAAACACAACTTGAAGATCTTCTAAGAAACGCGAGGCACCTGCAGGTGCTGACGCCTATCCATTCCAGAGCAAGGGAGCAGGTCATTATGGCAGCAGGGCGAATGTCCGCGAAACTTAAGTGGGTACGACAAGATATCTGGCGCACGAGATGCTATCGGGAAGTTCTCGTCAGAGATCTAGGCGATGAAGAACGGAAGCCGGGGGCGGAAGAAAGGCATGCCCATACGAGTCCCACGGCCAGTGCTTCTGTTCTTAATCCGAAGGTGTCATCTACAGGCACGGTGGATCGAATTCCCAGCCAGAGGCAAACCTCTACATCCAGCGAAACTCCAGCGAGAACCTCGATCTCGCCGGGAGCTCCAACCGCCATTCCTAGTATATCTTCTCAATCACAGGTCTCCACCGACTTACGGAGGCTCAGCATTCCCTCGTCCGTCACGTCGTCCGATGTCAATCGTGCAGATAGACGGCTTTCCGTGGATCATATGAAGGAGCGCGCAAAATCTTACTCTCCCGATCCGACGGCAAGTAAACTGGAGCGCGAGACCTCCATTCTAAGCATGGACAGCAAGATGGACGTCTCAAGCTTAGGATCGCAGGGCTCTAAGCCGACAGCTCCGCGCGCAAGCTCTGATGGTGGCGAAGATCGTATTCTTCGCGAAGCCGGCCTACTCGAGGTCAACAGCTCGCCTCAGCCACGGCAACAGGCGTCCAACGTCAACCCTGCTGATGAAAGCCAGAAGGCCGAGGCGTCACCGGAATCTGTTCCAACTGAGCAGAGTTCCCGGACTCGCCGCAGCTTGCATCGCACTCTTAGAGATTCGTATAACGGACGCACTGGTAGCCAGCATCGAAGCAAGAAAGCACGAGACTCTATGTCGAGCGTTGGCCAGCCTGAGGACGAGCAAGGAACGCATGAAGGCGAAGGCTTATCACGAAAAACGCCGAAATTCACTCTTCACGGTAAAAAGGCGTCCATCGTCACCTTTGGATCTGAGTGGCACAATATGTCGCCTGAGGAGCGTCTGAAGTTACGGAAGCCTACTCCTTCCGAGGAGCCGAAACGTGTGGATTCATTAGCTGCGGATGGGTCCGAGTCCGTTGCCTCGGGGTCTGCGCCTGATGGGCGGCCGCAATCTCTGCGCAGCGCGAGCACTACGACAAAAGGCCCTCCGAATCAGGATGAGTTGCCAGAGTTCAAAGAAGTCTGGGAAGGTTCTAGTGGAGAGAACAACGAATCTGCCGCCGCTCCAGGAAACGATGCTGCTGTAGAGGAACAGACGGCGCTTTCGCCGAAACCAGCAGTTGCCCAGAGTAATGGGCGACCCTCAGTGCGGAACGAGGATAGCCTTTCAGCTGGTTCCTCGGCAAGTCGAACAGATAATGCTGGCCAACAGGAGACACTGCAGCATAGTCCACCTGAGCAAGCTGTCAGCGCGTAAACAATTTCTCATCTACGCCCCGCCGGGGCATACAAGTTTTTGAGCGGAGTTTTCTCAGTTGTTCATTATACCCCCTACCTGTGTGTTCTGTACGGTGTTCGTGGTCTGTCATTTTACAACAGGGCTGTCGGCCACTCCTTGATCCTGCGGCTGTTGTTCATTTACCTTTGACATACTTTTGGCTCGTCGCGAAGGAAGGCCGGTCTACCACCTATCGCTGGATTGGATAGCATGATAGGCGACATGTCTCGAGTTATTTTCATGACTACACTTTATCGAAAGTCTTCTTCTGACGCTCACACTTTCACTCCTAATCCACCTCTTCATTCTGTGTACTCGATCTTCCACATGTTCTTCGTTTACGATGCCATCTGGCATGCTTGCGGTTGGTGTATCGGTGTTCCAGGGTAGCGTGTGGGAAATCGCGGGCATTAGCAAGGTAAACGGTTCATACGAGGAATAGGGCTTAAGGATATTGCATGTAATTTTATTCAGAACAAGCGCACACCTTTTCTATATCATTTCACTTCTGCGCCCGAAGTGCCAGGCTCTTATCATAACTAGCATGGTTGGAGAACAGGGGAATACAAGGCGAGGGCGGAAGGTGATTATGTCATGCCTGCCTCTCTTTCTCCAGCTCTCTCTGAGGTCTGCCAGATCCTCTTCTTGTACTTGATCCTTCTTCTAGAACCATTGTTTTGAACAAAGGTCCATCTACAGTACTTCGTTGTATTTTGCAGTACATACAGGCTGTATTTATCCTCATTCAATGCTCTGTGCTGTTTCTTGTCTCTAGCTTGTTGGAGAGGAGAGCTCAGCTCCGCTCCGCAACGTCACCTCCGCCTCTGCCTCCGCCCACCATCTTTCTCCACTCTACACCCTACAATCTATACCCACGGCAGCCTCTAGACACGAACAGACCATGGCCCATTCCAAACGCAACACCTCCCTCCCCCATTTCACCTCCTACGAACGCTCTCTCCTCCGCTCCTCATGGGGCACCCAACGCACCCGCATCGGCCGCGACTCCTTCCTCCCCTTCGCCTCCTGCCGCTTATGTTTAGAACCCGCGCGCCCTCCCGTCGTCGCATGTGCCACGAACGGAGACCTCTTCTGTCGCGAGTGCGCAATCAATGATCTCCTCGCTCAACGGCAGGAAATCAAGCGGTTAGAGCGGGAGAGGGAAGAGGCCCGAAGACGGATCGAAGAGGAGGAAGAAAGAGAATTGAATGAGGCGAGGATGAGGGAGTTGAGGGAGTTTGAGCTGGTCAGTATGGGCCTGGAGGGGAGCCAGAGTAATAATAGTAAGGAAACGGGGAGTGGTGGGAAGAAGCGGAAGGCCGAGGAATCGGAGGCAGAAAAAGCTGCTATTGCAAGGTTCAAGACTCGCGAGGTGGAGGTCGATGGGAAGAGGAGGAAGGTGTTTGAGTTGGATGCAGACGAGATGGCTCGCGTGGCGAGGGAGGAGCAGGAGAGGTTGAGGAGGGAGTTGAAGAGGGAGAAGGTAGCGCTTCCCCCCCCCTCCCCTTTGGTAGCATTTATCTGTTTCGAGTTGAGTGATGTACAGTACTGACAAAAGGGTGTCTTGTCTAGTCCGAAAGCAAATCCGCTCTTCCATCATTCTGGGTGCCCTCGCTCACGCCGAGCCAAGACCCCAATGAAGTCACATTCAACAAGGCCGTCAAACTTACCCCGATATGTCCGGGGTCGACGGAAACAAATCGTCACAGTTACTCGCTCAAGGGACTCGTGGATGTCCATTTCACGGAGGAAAAGGCCGCGGATGGGTCGATCGCGAGAGTTTGTCCGAGCTGTAAGAAGAATCTAAGTAATGGGTTGAGAGCGATGTGTATGTCTTCCCCTTCCTTCTACTTTGGACATTTTCTTATATATATTTGACATTATATGTTTTTGATAACTGACGATCTGCGATTGCAGTGACCAAACCCTGCGGCCACGTCATCTGCTCTCCCTGCGTAGCGAAATTCATGACGCCGCATGAGACTCCGGACCCGCACGCTTCGAAGGAGGAGCAGGAGCGGAGCAAGGCGTTACATGGGCGGATTCTGTGTTATGTCTGTGAAACGGACATTACGCCCTGTGATCCGAAGAGCAAGGACGCAAACAACCACGCCGCCAATGGGAATGATAAGAAGAAGTCGAAAAAGAAAGACAAGGAGAATGCGATTCAGCCGGGTTTGGTTGAGGTTAGTTCTGAGGGGACGGGGTTTGCGGGCAGAGGTGGGAATGTAGCTACCAAGGCTGGAGTCGCGTTCCAATGTTGAGAAATGAAAGAAGACGGTGCGGGGGACCTCGGAAACTCGTTGGAGTTATATATTCGATTCGATCTGATGACTGGGTGGTACAGTATGTGACTGGTTTCTTTCTCGGATGTACATCTTTGTAGACATAAATAGATATCGGAGCCGCATGCGCTCTCTCTCTTGATGTGCTGAATCAAACGTATGACGAATATGACTCTATTTGAGCAGCACAATTATGCAGTAATATCAACAAGGACATCAATATGCAAGGTATCTTAATTTCTCCAAATCTATGCTAATGAGAACAATGCAGAATATGAACAGCTAAACTGAAAATGCAAGATATACACCCATGCCCAACGCAAGCTCGTCACCGTAACGCCAGGATGAAGGATAACTTAGATATACAAATTGGGAAGATCCAGAAGACAAAAGATAAACCTCTACCCGCCCAGCTTCAGAGAGGACTCTCTCACTTCAGGAGCTTCTTGTTGGTATTGTTGAACTCGCGCACCGTAATCTCGCACTTCACCTCCTGGCAAAGGCGCTTACGGCGGCTGACATCCAACTTGGACGCAAATTCCAGACCGCTGGCACGCTCCACAGCTTCCAGAGGCACTTCGAAATCGGCCAAGCTCTTGGTATTCGGAATGACGGCATTGGGCAGGACAAACGCACCCAATGCGACGCTGCTGTTGGGGCTGCCAGTACCGTCTTCACCGTAGATGACCTTGTAGAAATGCGTCGGGACTGCGACGTTAGGTGGGTTGCCAATCACTTCGTAGCTCACGCGCCATTTTCCGTCAGGGTCACGGTGAGGCAGGTACAGAGGACCGGTGACAATGCGAACCGAAGGATACTTCTTGGCCAGGTTGCGGCAGAAATCTTCAAAATGGGCCCAGTAGTCCCTGTTGAATCCCTCTCCGACCTGCGGACACATGTTGGTCAAAGCGAAGGTCGCGTCCATCGCATCCTGCGACCATTTGGCGTCCGCGGCGGGCACCTGATGGCCGCGATCATAACCGGAGCGGAAGTAGTCGGCCAACTTGGCACGGAAGGCGACCGGGATAGTGACATCCTCAAAGAACACACTGTTCTTGCGGTCCGCGTTGCCGAGAGCGAGCGATTGGGGAGTGATGTGTTCGGCAACCCAGGCCGGATTGCGAGTGCGACGATCGTATGCTCCGGTCAAAGGCAGGGAGTTGAGAGGGTCAGCTACAGGGCCGGGAAAGCCGTATTGGAAGATGCCCGAGGGATTGACCGGAGCAGCGGTGGAGGGTTTGGGAGCAAGAGTCGGCTCTGGGACATGGGCGGAGGGAACAGGAACAGCAGTCTTGGTCAGAGGAGCGGGCGCAGCGGGGGGAGGAAGAGCTGCAGGAGCTGACTGCTGGCGAGAGGATTTGGAGGAGTAGAGAAGAGCGGTGACACCAGCGCCAGTGGCAGCACTGGCTGCAGCGATGATCGCTATCGTGGCCTTTGACATGGTGATTGGTGATGCGGATGTAGGAAGTTGCTTGAAATTAGAGAGAGAGAGAGAGATGCCGGCAGCGGTCGGAGGGAGATGGGAGATGAGAGATAAACAGGGGGGATAGAAAGGACTCAAGCAAGACTGCCCGAATTCAGATGATACCTATGATACTCCCCTGTCTTCTTGTCTCGTGTATCTTCTGGTATTTCTGTTGTCAAGTGCAAGCGCCGCGTGAATCGAAAAAGGGAAAATAGAAAAAAACGCAGACGCGGAGAACGCTTTGGCCAATGAGGGATTGTAGAATCAGCTCCAGAGAAAGGTGTCTCAGACGGCCTAGAACAATAACCTACCTTGGACGAAGATGATCAGGAACAAGTAAAGGAATAGAATGAGTAGTCAGATCCATCAGTGAATGAATACGGTAGCCTGATATCTGGCAGATCAGCCATGCTACATCGTGTATATAGTGTCCACTGCTTCCGACGTCCTGTCCCGTTCGTACCTATTGCCCCTGTAGAAGTAGTATCTAATCGATTGGAGATAGAACGTCCAGAGTCTCACTGGACTGTGATGCAGTCAAGCATGAAAGATAATAGGTCCCTCGTTGCAATAGCGCAGGGCAAGAACCGAATTCCAGATGGGTTATTCGAGAGGAACCGTGGATACCTTGTGGACGGTGAGGGAGGCACTTCTTCCTCTTACATCACCAGTGGCTGTTTCCTGCTACCGCAGCTCTTCCGCTTCTTCATCACCACCATCCCTGACCATGGCTGCGAATAACGACACAAGAGGATGGATTATGAGCGCGGTCTCAGGCATAGGTGCGTCTCTCTAATTCCCTCTTTCAAAGTTTCCCAGTCGTTCTGAGTTAATACGGATAATTTTAGCCTGCGTCCTCGGCTCGTCCATCATCTGTGTCGACGTGCTTCTGCGCAAGGTCACACACCGCAAGAACTTTCAGATCGCCAACAGCAATGGATTCCTGTCAGCTTCGCTATGTCTCAGTGCCGGTGTCATGGTGAGGGATGCTCTTTCTTTTCAATCAGAACTGCCAATGGTAAACTGCTAACCCTCTTCTCTGCATAGCTCTTCACCTCGCTCTACAGCATGCTACCCAACTCGAAGCAGAACCTGACTCAAGCCGGTTTATCAGCTCGGGCATCCGCGTTCACTCTTACGGGCCTGTTTCTAGCCGGTGTGGTCATCATTCGTATCGTGTCGGGCTTAATCCATCGTCATATCCCATCGCACGTCGTCGATTGCGCCCACAGCCACGAGCAGGGTGCCGATGTCGAGAATGGACAAGGCGAAATGGAGGAACGTGATCGCAGTGCGGAGACATTGGCTCATCAAGCATATAATGGAACGTCAGAACGGAGTCCCCTGTTGAGCCGAGCTAAACCGCGGCCATACAAGTCTACACCAGCGGTGGTTCAGAGGACGAACAACACAGACGACTATCTGTCATCGATCCAGCAGCGCAAGGAGTCATATAGATTACGCCTTATACGGCACCTGAAGACTCTCATGGGCGGGATCAAACCGATGTGCGATGAGAACGGGCCGTGCTATGGCTTCTCGCAGAAGTGTGGTCGCGAATGTACCAAGACGCTCTCGCCGAAGATAGTCTCGACATTGGACGAGCACGAGCACGATCCCCATCCGTTTCATCATAGTACCTCCATCCAGCCAGACTCCGATCCTGCTAATTTGAGTGACGAAGCCCCGACCCCGCAGACTGTCCGTCGTGTCTCTGACGGATGGCTCGCTGACCCTTCGCACCTCTTTTCGGATAGTGTTCAGCGAACCGACTACTTTAACCACATGGCGGCGCCTTCTGCGCGGCATGAACCGCGTACACCCTCTCCTCAGGCCCGTTGTAATGGGTCTGCTCGCAAATCCGTCGATAATGAGGCACCATCACCCCGGCCCAGACAGGCCTCGATGGGCGGGGCCCAGCATCACCACCATGTCCCGCAGAATGCCTTTTTATCTATTGGCTTGCAGACATCGCTCGCCATTGCTCTACACAAACTCCCCGAGGGATTCATCACCTACGCAACCAACCATGCCAACCCTACGTTAGGCTTGACTGTCTTCCTCGCCCTCTTCATCCACAACATCAGTGAAGGCTTTGCCATGTGCCTCCCTCTTTACCTAGCTCTCAACTCGCGATGGAAAGCCATGTTCTGGTCCAGCTTACTGGGCGGGATCAGCCAACCACTCGGTGCGGGTATCGCCGCGCTCTGGATCTGGGGAGCCCGCAAAGCAGGCAGCGGCGACGCCACAACTGGTCCGTCGTGGGGTGTGTACGGAGGCATGTTTGCCGCTACGGCAGGTGTCATGACGTCTGTTGCGTTACAGCTCTTTAGCGAGGGTTTGGGCCTGACGCATAATCGCAATCTCGCCATTGCGTGTGCTATTGGAGGCATGGGGCTGATGGGTCTCAGCTTCGCCTTGACGGCTTAACCAGACAAAAAAAAATCTCGGATTCAATGACATGATGCAGTTGGTATGGAGTTTCTGCGGGATGGTTCATTTCTTACATGGTTGTCATTCGTGTATGGTCCATGCATGATCCATATGGAAGTTCTGGAGCATAGTCCGGATGATTTGGGCTTTTGTCTTTGATCACGATCATGCACAAAGTATGACATGGGATCAACGAGTTATGATCGTCTCGTTTTGCGAATATTGGTCTCGGTTTGTATGTTCATCTGGTACTTCTCTCGGGATAGAAACAGGAATCCTCCACGGCCATCCGTGTTTCAAAAGCAGCCTTGTCAATATCACCTTGAATTCGATAGACCTGTCTCTTGCATGCCAGGTCTAAGACATGATGATGAACGCGGTCCAACATGCTTTTCATTATTTATGCCTGATAAATTCGCTTTCCGTATAGTAATGTACAGTTCCAATGGGCACGAGTCCAACACCAACGCCATGCGATGCTCCAGCATTAGGTAGTGTATCATCCTGAGGTATGTGACATATATATATCATGAAACGCAGAAGAATTCTCCGACGCCTCTGTGTGCCGCCTACGAACCCTTCGCCTTCTCTTTCGCAGCAGCCTCTTCCCTTTCTCTCTTTCTCGCCAGATACCTCTCGCGAGCGCTCAACACATCGCCCTCCGTCTTGCGACTGCGATTCCGCTCCGCTAACTCCTTCTGCCGCTTGGCCTCGGCCTCTTCCTCCTGTCGAGCCCGTTCCTCGAGCTGCGCAGCAATCATCTCCGTCTGACGCGCGCGCTGAGCCGCACGAGACGACCGGAAATCAGAGACCGGACCAGACCGCGCAGCAGCCATCCCCCCATGAGGCATGGACGGAGCCGCCGGCGCCGGTTTGGCTTTCGGTTTCGGCGCAACGTTCAAACCAGCAGAAAGCAATTGGCGCTTATCGACGACTTGACCTTCATCATTGAGGATGATCTTCGCGCCTTCAGCGTTCAATTCTGCCGCGATCTGGGCTTCTGTCTTTTCCTCTTCAGACTCTTTCTCTTCCTCGAGGGGCGCTTCGCCCGCCTTCACTCTTCGAGCAGCCTCCTCCGCAGCCTTGACTACTTCCTCGTGCCGCTGCTCGCCCCGAGCGAGCATATCGCGATAGAACCCAACCATGCCCGCACCCCCGTTCTTTCTCCGTCTTTCTTCCTCCTCTTTCTCCCGGCGCGCCTCTTCCTCCTCTATCCGCCGCAATTCCTCCTGCTGCGCCTTATACGCCGCCGTCACGAACTTCTCTTTGTCAGCGAACTCGTCACCCTCGGCTTCGCGCTCTTTCGCGAGTAATCTGTCACGCGCGCGGAGCTGGTCTCGTTTCCGGATCTCAGCGCTCCGGAGGAGGTTGTTCATGTAGCGCGGTCCGGAGTTGCCGCCCTCGCCGCCGTCTGTGGACTTTTCGCGTTTTCTCTTCGCGTGAATGCTATCGTATACGGCGTCGTAGGAGTATATCGATGGGTCAAGATCTTGGGCTTCTTGTGCGTGCTTCCGGCTGCTGTGCAGTGCGGCGAGATTGGTGTAGTCTTTGCTGGTTCCAGTGAGCTTTTGGGATTTGAATCCAGACGCATTGTCGGTCCCTGCCTCCGGGTCCTCGTCATCGTCGTCGGCAAATATAGAGTTCTTGCTTAATGGTTTTATATTCGGTTTGTGCTTTGCCGCCGGCTGCTGCTGCTGCTCTGACGTGGAAGAAAGCATTGTTAAGCCAATCGATGCATTTGAATCTTCCAGCACTTCTTCTCCGCCTATCGTTGAAATTTCCACCGCACCGCTTCCATCTTCTTCTCCTCGGCCGCTTTCGTCTTCGGAACCGGAGTCGAAGATCGTTTTCTTCCGCTTTTGACCCGCTGTGGCGGCTGGGCCGAGTGGCTTTTTGTTGAGGGATAATGGTTGGGTTTTATTTGGGAGATTTAGCCCATAGGAGAGTGGAGGAGGGACCATGATGATTTGTTTTGGTCCGTGGGATGATGGTGTCGAGAAGAAATTGTGGTATTGTCCACTGATGTTAAGAGAGCGCAAGTGGATTTTGATAACAGAGAGATACGGCAGTACTCATCGAGTAGATTCACTGATAGCTGTCACGTGATAGAATTGTTGAAAGCGGTGAAGAGCGTAACTTGCGGGGAAGTGTCTCGGCCCACAGCATCTTACTACAGGATCAACATTGTCCATTGAGATGCTAGGAGTGAGCTCTTTGTCGCTTCTTTTAGTCTACATTACTGATATGAAAGTGTCTTGCTAAGCAGAGTCACGCTTGTGAGTCAAGAGAATGTTAGATTCTCCTTTTTCAGCATTGATCTGGATAAGGCTAATCTTGGATCTGATTTGAGCATCTCCATCAAAGATATTCAACATACATCCGTACAGGCGAATATGAGCTATCAGAAGGTCTGATATATTGAAGGTCTCATCTTCCCCTACTTGTAGGCTGTAACAATGTAGACTAGTCATTTGCCACCAATAGGAGCCTTCAAGACCAATTTTTATTGGATTCTATCTGATTCAGTATCAACATAAATAGATACATCTAACCAAGATTTCTAAACTTGAATACAGCCAGTCAAGCTGGGCTGAACTCTGGATGCAGTCCTGTCCATCTTATCATCCCGGTGTCATCTATCTACGTACTCTACACCCTTCAGTATTCACATACTATGTCAGGCGCACTGTCTGGACATCGCCATGCTAATACTGTACTGCAACACAATGCCACTGATAAGGGTTCATCAATATCCTGTGTTGTTGATAAGCTTCCACGTGATTACGTCTGTTCGAGCTCCCCCGTAAACTTTAGAACTCAACCACAGCCTCCGCAATCTACCCAAATCCAATATATCGCATTTCACTTTCAAACTACGAGTCCTGGTTCAGAAACCAAGATGTCATACTACTTTACCATTCTCTCCCCGACAGATGTCCCCCTCTTCAACATCTCCTTCGGCACCTCCAAAGGCGGCGGGGATGGCATCGCGCGATTCCGTTTCCCAGACTCAGCACAGTACATGAACCAATTCATCATCCATTCGAGTTTGGATATTGTCGAGGAAGTACAATGGACGAATGGCGCAATGTTCGTCTCAAACCAAGCCTGCCTCACCCCTCCTATCTTTCCTAGACAAACCCCAACAACTCGGAATGAAACATCATCCTACCAACTTGAACTTTGTCACTGACCACCCATATTCTTTGCGATAAAGGTACCTCAAACACATCGACACCTACCCCCCCGCATCCGCTTACGTCTCCGCCTTCCTCACTCCCTCCGGCGCCCGATTCCTCCTCCTACATCAACCCCCTCAACTCCCCTCCTCATCAGCATCAACAGGCGTGAGCGGCTCCTCACTTCTCCCCTCCTCTCTCTCGTCACCCAGTCTTGGAGGTGGTGGTGGAGGAGGAGGAGGCAGTTCCTCCCGGTTAGGCTCGTCGAGTTCGATTGCCGCGAATCCGACTTCGCCGCAGACAGAAGAAGCCGTGAGACAGTTCATGAACGAGGTGTATGAGAATTACGTCAAGACTGTTATGAGCCCGTTTTATAGGCAGGGGATGGAGATTAGAAGTAGTGTGTTTAGGGCGAGGGTAGCCGCTGCGGGGAGAAAGTGGTTATAGTCACCGTCTTGAATTTTCTTTTTCTTTCTTTTTTTGGAGAAGAGGGTCGAGTGGGATCTCTGCGCTGCTCGGGATGAGTGGTTATGCGATACGTGGATGGGTTTTGTGGGGTTATGTCTTCATTTGGATGAATTGGCCTGCTCTGCTTGATGCAGGTGGACCAAGAAAGCATGGCGTTTATGGCATGGATTTCCTTCATTGACTTTCACTGTTCTATTTATTTCGCATGTCTTCTCTAGTGTGTGCTTTGTATGCATTGCATTGTCGTCCAGAGGCAACTGAGCCTTAGTAGCTCGGCCTATGATACCCATCGAGTGAGGCATGTTATGAAGATTTAATCTTCGTCCTGGTGGTGCAGTATCTACCAGTGGCTATAGCCTGCATCTTTAAACAGATTCTAAATTGATCTCTCCCATTCAAATTCAAAGTGATATCTGAAAATCCCTAAAGTCTGTCTCTGATCCACGCTATGTTTGAATCAGATTCAAATAAAGTGATCAGAAAAGTCAGAAACACAGCCAAATCCTTCTTTAGCATCCAGAGAACAACAGAAAATGAGGTATTGAGTTAAAAGCACGCTACTTTTGCCAAGTGCGAATCCCGAAATGAAGTTAAAAAACGCCCAACCATGATCCAATCCACGCATTAAATACCATACACATTTGAAGTGCGCCAGCTAAAGCCTCCAGCATGAAAACACGAATTGCTTACACTGTCATCTGAGGGGCGAGCTTCTTCACCGTGGTCGATTTGAAGTTCTCGACAGCGTGCACCACATCGTCCAACTTCGCCACGGCACCGAAAATGCCTCCTTCCATCTTGACTGATTCCAATGTGCTGACGTGAAAGGACGGTTCGCTGGCCGCGGTGCCGTCTTCCAAAACGACACAATCAAAACCACGATCGTTGGCTTCGCGCATGGTGGTCGAGATGCACACGTCGGTCGTCACACCAGCAATGACTAGATTCTTGATGCCTTTGTTGCGGAGCAGTAATTCGAAATCCGTATACGCAAATGCACCCCGGCCGGGTTTGTCGATGACCGGTTCCCCTGGAATGGGATACAGCTCGTCCACGGTGTCGTGCCCTACCTCTCCGCGGATCAAGAGGCGTCCTAAAGGACCGGGCGATCCGATCCCGAGACCAGACGCATTGTTTCGAGAGCGATAGGCCTCACGGCTTGAAAGCGTTGATAGATCCGGTCGATGGCCTTGGGCAAGGTCAGTTTGTCAATAGATTTGCTGTATTCGAGCCAATACTGACCTTCACGGGTATGGTACACTGGAAACCCAGCAGCTCGAAAAGCGTGAAGAAGACGTTGTAACTTCGGAATCAAGGCCCGAGCAGCCGATATATCATACCCTTGATACTCCATATAACCACCGGGCGAGCAGACTAGACTCCAAAGGTTAGTCCCGGAGATATGAAAGAAGGAGACCCAAGTTCGTGGTGATCATACAGTCTTTTTGCATATCAATTAGAACCAGAGCAGTTGTAAACGGTGTCATCGTCGCGTCGTGCGGCCAATCATATGGAAGCGCCGGAATCTGGCCCTTCTTGACCTTGTGCTGGGGAACCTGCCGCGGTCTCTCAACGATGGGTCCATGATTATGCGTCGGATTCAAAACAGTCAACGTCCAAATGCCAGGAGTACCAGCTGCGACCAGCATGAACGGACAGTCCATCAGCCGGGACGTCCTCTTGCGCTTCCGAGTTTCCTCAGTCAGACCGTTTCTCGGTCGATAATGTCCACCCCGATCGCATCGTAACCACACCTTAGCGGTGCGTCCGGGTTTCTTTTCTGTCGGAGTGCTTGACGACTTGACGACAACATTGTAGCCATGAGCCTTCCCGTGGGCCTGGACTGCCGCGAGAAGAGACGCCCTTCACATGTCACAACAGAATGAGTACGTGCCGTGCCACAAGGGTCCAACTGTATGTCGTGAACAAGTGGACGAGGCAACGAGAATAAACTCACTTGTCAGGAAATGTTCCCTCAGGAGGCGGCAGCAACTGCATCGCCATATCAGGAATATCCTGAAGGTCGCTGGGCGCGTCGAGATTAAGGTCGGTGGGGTCAGCCATCGCGACGGAGTTATGCAAATCTACTTATCGCAGAAAAGGACGATCTAATGGAAATTCATCAGTACTGTTGGCTCCAATATTATTTCTCCATGACCTCGTAGGCCCTCGACGGGCATGACATCCCGAATGGTCGACAGAAAGAGATGGAAACAAAGTGCGTGGAAGCAATAACAGCAACGCGATGTAGATCCGCGGTCAGCTCGTGCGTGGCCATAGATAAAGAGGTGCCTGAGGAACCGTCAAGGACGGGAGGCCCCAAGAAGAATAATAGCAGAAAACACTATTCAGGAGCCAGAATCCAGAAAAAAATTAAACTCGAGGACAGCGAGAAATAGTCAGGAACGGACTTACGGGATTCTCCAGATGGACCAGAGATCCTCCAGGGACGCCTGTTCATCGGTATACGCACATCGAGATACAGTGGATGATGGCGGAAGTCAATAGTGACTCTGCTTCTGAGCAGGTCTTTAGTGCTGGCGGCCCGTGGTGATAAAGGAATGGAAGGCGGTGAGCGATGACAATACAGGACTACTCTGGAGTCAGTAACTCCATAGTAGGGATAAGCTTATTGTTGTTAGGTATGGAGTACTTGGAACATCGGCCTCAGGCACCTAGGCCACGGATAAGGGAGAGCCAACGCTAAGCCATCTTGGGCCTAGCGCAGCTGGTGCCCCCTGACGACCGAAACATCAACAGATGACGAGGAAGTGGGAGGGCCATCATATGGGATGCTAAACAATCTCTCCTCCCTTCGACAACGACCCGCCAACATAACGACAACCACAACGACAACGGCGACGACTTCCCCTCTGTGAGGGGTTCAGTCTCAAAAGGTAAGTCATACGATCACGTCGCTGTCGACTTTCCCACCGACCCAATAACAGTGAGGGCCATCGTCGCATCCCAATATCTGTGACACACCGCCTTGGGCGCACTACAAGTTTATCGACATCGCCATACGTGATTTGAGTCTCACTCCGGTGCTTCTCGACTCGCCGGTCTCTTCATTCCAAACTGGATCTCGTTCCTCTATGAATCTATAGGCAGCATCCCCTGAGCTGCCTATTTCTGTCGCATCCGGCGTCTTTGGGACCGTGGATACTGTCCAAGCGGTGCGGGAACTATGCCGGCTGTTGATGAGTCTCAATCTGTACAACCCAACGGGACCAGCTCTACCGAAGATGAGCTTGCATATTACAAGGCGCAATATGAGCAGTTAGAGGCGGAGTTGGCGGATTTCCAGATCTCTAGTCGTGAGCTGGAGGCAGAGCTGGAGAAGGATATCGAGGCTTCTGAGAAGCGCGAGCGACAACTGAAGGAGAAAGTTGACAGCCTTCGATATGAGGTTGAAGAATGGAAGGTAGGAACTGCACTGCCAGGACTTTCGTGATTGTTTCATTGAACTTGCATCGATGCTGATCGTTCGTTGCAGACCAAATACAAGCAGGCCAAAGCTGAAGCCAATTCTGCACAGAGCACATTGCAGAAAGAGATCACGGGCCTGCGGGACGCCAACCGGACCTTGCAGTTGAAGTTACGAGACATTGAAGTGGCCAACGATGATTACGAACGCCAGGCTCGAAATACGACTTCATCCCTGGAGGACCTGGAGTCCAAGTACAACGTAGCCATCGAACGAGGGGTTTTGTTGGAAGAGGAGATTAAGAACGGGGAGCAGGAACGAGAGAATCTTCGGATCGAGAATCAACGTCTCCGTGACGAGCTATCTGACCTGAGGATCGAGGCCGAGATCATTCAAGAGAAGCTTCGACGCGCTGAATCGCAAGCCAGCCGACGCAGGAAGCCAGTGCCCTTGAACCGCACACCGTCAACTCCACACAGTCCAGAAGTATGCGAACATTCCCCTAAATCATCAGTGTCCTCTCCGATATTTTCCACCCCTCCGACAAAGTTCGGTCTCTCGGTGGCGTCTGCGACTGCCACTCCTCCCTCACCACCCATATCCGAAGCTTCGACCAGCATGCGCAAATCCATCACCGCAACACCAGGCTTCCCGCGCCAGCGAGCATCTATTACGGATCCACACTTGGCTTCTCGCTCGCTGCACGGTTCAAAGGCTGCTCAGCGATACACTCATTCCCGTGCGACATCCCTGGCTTATAGCAATGGCGGACGTTCCCCATCGGTTTCCTCTCGCAACAGCATATCCAGACTCAGCGTTAGCAAAAACACCAGCAACAACACCACTACCGCCACTAACAACAATAACAACAACGCTACTAAAAGTACTACTTCCACTACCAATCGGCCGTCCGGACTTCCCAAATCTGGATCTCTACATCAAATCCGCGGGTTGATTGGAAAGATGCAAAAGCTCGAACAGAGGGTACAATCCGCGAGATCGAGACTCCCAGCACCCACTGAGACACCTCCACGCGTATCTCCGCGGTCACAAGCAGGGTCTGCACTCGGGGAGAGCTCTCTTCCCTCCCCTGTCACGATGAGGAGGACCTCGACCAAGCGCATCAGTGGCAGTAGCTTCAGCTCGTCCGTTCTGGACGGCGAAACCGCACCGTCGTATATCCCCCAAAGCCGGCAATCTTTTGGCGCCAGAACGCAGGGTGACAGTCGGCCTAGCAGTCGAACCAGCTATACCAGTCGCAGCTCGGTCAGTCAAAGCGTTACTGCTCAAACTCGCCCAGAGAGCCGCCAGAGCCTGACGGGCAGAAAGACGCCCTTGGGCCATTACTCAACAAACCCTACCACCGAAAGTCGGCGGCCTCGGTCATCTTTGAGCAATCATGCCGGCATGGGCATGTCTCATATCGAGGAAGATGGAGATGGCGCGACACCCGTAACAGTGCGAACCAAGCTGCCCGATCTTCGTCGACCGTCCGTCTCCACGCCCAACGGCCACGGCCAGAAGAAACGGTCCATTAGTGGCATGTCTGCCATACCCACTCCGCGGACGCTAAGGACTAGTACCGGGCAAGGCACCATGCCGCCGCCAGATCGGAAGCCCACTCTCAGTGACTTGGGGGAGACGTATTAAAGTTGGTGCGGTTTTCGGACAATGTCAAAGTTACCTTCTGTTATGACGTCTACGGCCGGCAATACTTGGTTTTAACTTCGCATTCGCAGAGCATTCCACTTACCTTCACGCCTTGTGATCTTTCTTCTCTAGTCCCTTGCAGGGGTTTGGGCAGCTGGAGCATCGAGGCCCCTTGTTCGACGTTCATAGATCCATCCGGTTTCAGCCCTTTCCCGATCATCGTTCCATGCAGATATGCCATCAGTCTGTACATTCAGTTAGGTGGGAAGGCGGACTGATTTGTTCGTGCCGTTTGCCAGCAGTTCAGTATACCCTGACTGTGGCGTCCAAGCTGTATCTCAGCGAAATCCTTTCATTTTATCATTGTCATGTTAGTGTCATAGGCGTTAGATAATACCCAGTGACGAATCTATTCTTGCGTTCCGCAGCGCGTACAAATGACTCCTTTCAGTCCTCTTGGGATGTTCTCAGGCGTACTTCGAGCTATGGGAGTAAGCATGGGAACAGAAGATTACAAGGACACCACCTAAGGACCACCAGCGCTCTAGACCTACGTAAAAGCGATAGTTTTCGAGAGTTTACCCGTCTTTGAAAAATCCAGGATGCTCTAACAGATCTCTTACGCTAGCCATAGACCGGGAAGCCAGCTGGTTCGACAAAAGAACTGGGCCAGATGGCGGCGCTGACGGATGTGGAGAGGGTGCACGTGAAAGTAACCTTATGTTCTTTTTTAGTCAATGTTTCAATCTCATGTTCACAGTCGCTGTAGTATGCTGTCCCAATGCCCATTAAATCGTTGACGCGCTACGAGTGTGTTAGCACTTTCCAGATGACAGCTTTAAGGTTGTGGAGAACATAGTATATTGAGTTTGTACAATTCCACTATCACACTTCTAACTGCTGGCAGTTTTCCACGTGGAAGGTGATACTTGGGAGTAGAATTTGCTCAATCTGGGACAGAATGACGAGGTCTGCTGGATGGAAACTAGTGGAGAACTGATTCACATCAAGCTTACCAGCCAACCGACATGTTAGATCGAGGACGTCCTTCTGCCTCTTCCCGAAAGTAACAGGAGGCCACGTCCTTCAAATGCTGGTCGAGTAAGCTATGGTCTGAGTCTCGAGCTTCCATCAGCGGCAGCAATAATCGAAGCTCCTTTCCCTTTTCCGTGGACAAGAAGATGTGAGCAGGGGGGTGAAGAGTCAAATGGACGGCCCGAAGCTGTTGTCTGATCCACAGCTCGTCTCACACCGAGTGGTTCCCCTGCAGGGCGAACGGAGGAGATGAACGCTGTCCCTTCGATCAACTCTTTCAACTGACGACAGACCTTGACGACTGCGGTTTCCTGAAGAGCTGAGACTGCTCTGGAATCATTTGATCCAGATACAGTCCGCTGCGAGTAGTTCTGTTCGGCAGTAATTTTGACGAGCTTCTGATAGAAGTCACTTGGTTCTATTGATCTGCTTTCTAACTTCTTCCTCCAGCTCCTGTTGTGTAGGTTTCCTGGGAGTCAATGGGGAGAGGACATGACGATGCAGAAGAATGACAAGGGATTGCAGGGAACAGAGTAGGCGAGATCTAGCGAAATGGCAAGAGTTATAAGGAAGGTCGATCTTGGATTCTAATCAGTTGACAGTGTTCTATCCTTAGGAGAGTTTAACAATTGAGGATGCAATGGAAGATCAAAATAAGTACAACAGAGCTTGAAGGAGGCAGAAAACATCTATCAGTGACTTGTCACACAATGTAGTGCTCTCTGCAGCTTAGATAACTCCGCATCCCAAAAAGAAAAAAAAGAAATGAAAAAAAAGAAAGAAATGAACATGATAAATGTCCTCCCTCTGCTTGCTGCCTTCTGCATAAACTTGGTACAATATGTCCTTGGTGAGATTCCTCTCAAGAAAGAGCCGTGCTCCCGAATTACACATACAGTATTCTTAGAAACCACATTAAGAAGTGGAAATCTCATGGACTAGGAACATGTCACTGTTTTCCAATGTCCTGACTGTTTGCCCATTTCTTCCATGTCTGGGTTTATGTAGGTGGTGGATGGCAGCTTGGTATAGGTTGGGATTGTGGACTTTTTTTAGTCCGATTTAATCACTCATGTAACTCCGTAGTCAGTGATAGACTTGGTTTTGTCTGTAAGACCTCCCATGACCCTCAACTGTAAATGTAACTTGATCACAGCTGCAAAATAAATCTCGCATGCCGCGCTTCGTGTCGGACTGAGCAAGGCCTTCCATGATGATGCCTTGAGGCTCGGACTCCGGAGACCAACCAGAAGGGTTAAAGTGTTCATCAGCCAAATTGCTTTTCTAGTACTGTAGTACTCCGTACTTTTGAACACAAGTACCTAAAGTGGACTACTGTAAGTGCCTCACTGCCTCAACGAAAGTGGCGGATCTGTGGATCCCGATTGCACAGCAAAAGAGATAGTGGGCCAGTCAACATCTTCGTTTCGGGAATAGCGTGCTCAGGTACAGTAGAGCACACTCTGGTCCCGATCCATGCTATGACATTGGCGGGAAAGGAAATACGGATGATTTTCTGTAGGATCCATACTTGGCGTGCATCCTCTATATGAGATCCATCAGACAAGGTAACATCAGGAAGCATCACGGAGTTTTCGGGATCGGATACGGAGTATATATGTCTGCTGTGTTCTTAGTGCTTATCAAAGTGTGACGGATGACAGACATTGTTCTGAAAATGATAGATAATGAAGCGGAAAAAGAGCGCACCTACAGGAATATCTTATCGCATTTACCAGCCCATTGGTTTGACAGTCGAGGGAATACCAAATACCAAATATAGCATTGTCTTTCCAAATGCTGGACAGTTAAATAGAACCAATTAAATCTTCTCAATCAACGGTGTCCCGACAGTCTTCAGGTATTTTTCTGTACACAGTTCCTCCTACTATGTACGCTTGTACAAGCCTTCAGAAGCATTCATGCATGCTACTGTAGACCAGGGAGCCAACTACTTCAGTAATCTGGTGGGAATCTTGCAAGACCGTGCAGCGAAAATGTCATGGCCTCGAAGAATGGGCCCAACAAAGCTCGGGAAGTTGGGGGAAAATTTACCCACAAGGCGGTATTTTATGTTCCGATCATGTAATTGTCGTGTATTGCAGCAGTGGTTGTTGAGTTGGGGACTGGTGGGACATTTCCAATGGTCCACTGTTCTTTTTTCTCTCAGTCCTGCTGCTCCTCTAGATAGAAGAAATATTTTACTGGACTCTGGTTATTCTTTGTACAGATTTTCCCTACGACACTTTGCATTCTGTATACCCGTCTCAGGCTGGTTGTTGGTGGTAACGGTAAGTGACTCCCTCGATACTCGTCTACTCTCACCTTGCCGTTCGCGATTTCTTTTCATACCTGCGCTTCAATTCCAGTACTCTCCAATCCCTTGTCCTACCCCCTCTCTTGGCCATTCTTCTAACGAACTCTCTCGCAGCCTGAGGAATTGTTCATCTCTATTTTTTTTCTCCTCTCCTCGTCACGACCGCATTCCTCACCAACGCTGCCCTTAGCACGCGTGGCAGTTGGAGAGCTCGCGCTATTGCTCTCCTGCGACGAACCACTTGATCACTCGGGTCTCGCCGTTCCTTTTCTCACCTTGAGCGTCTTAATTCGAGCACAATCGAGTGCCTTTCGCTTTCTTGTTATCCTGCATGGGAACATTTATAATAGATAGTTGTTGAAGATCTTTCTCACTGCGTCATGGCCGTCCCCAACGGAACTTCCACGTCCAACGGTCATGGAAGCTCCCGTGCTGCCAAATACAACCTCCCGTCACATTTCATCGGTGGAAACCACCTCGAGGTCGCTCCGCCAAGCAGTGTGAAGGACTTTGTCGAGAAGCACGAGGGTCACTCCGTCATTACTTCGGTGAGTTTGCTCCGACGAAGTCCTGACGCAATTTTCGTGTCTTGATTTCATGCGGGGAATTTGATTGATTCGAGATGATTTGCTGACGAAGTCCTTTTTGCATGATCACAGGTACTCATTGCCAACAACGGTATCGCCGCAGTGAAAGAAATTCGATCCGTACGAAAATGGGCCTACGAGACCTTCGGAAATGAGAGAGCTATTCAGTTCACGGTGATGGCCACACCTGAAGATTTGCGGGCAAATGCAGACTATATCCGTATGGCAGATCAATATGTCGAGGTATGACGCGTGTGGATCGCTTCTGGGCGAGGTAGCCCAGCTTTGATTGCACGCTTTGCTGATTGCACCAATTACAGGTTCCGGGTGGCACGAATAATAATAACTATGCAAATGTCGAGTTAATTGTCGATATTGCAGAGCGCATGGATGTACATGCCGTTTGGGCTGGATGGTGAGTTGGTCAGGCGATTTGACAAGAAGCACTTTCTCTGATCAATTGACAGGGGACATGCTTCAGAAAACCCCAGACTTCCAGAAGCTCTCGCTGCGTCTCCGAAAAAGATCATTTTTATTGGTCCCCCGGCTTCCGCGATGCGTTCTTTGGGTGACAAAATCTCTTCCACAATCGTTGCACAGCATGCCGGAGTTCCCTGTATACCGTGGTCCGGAAGTGGCGTCGACGAGGTCCGGATTGACGAGAACGGCATTGTCACAGTGGACGATCATGTCTACGACAAGGGATGCACTCACTCTCCGGAGGAGGGTCTTATCAAGGCCAGGGAGATTGGTTTCCCAGTCATGATCAAGGCTTCCGAAGGTGGTGGTGGTAAGGGTATCCGAAAGGTCGAGCGCGAGGAAGACTTTATCAGCTTGTACAATGCCGCCGCCAACGAAATCCCGGGTTCGCCAATCTTCATCATGAAGCTGGCTGGCAACGCTAGACATCTGGAAGTGCAGCTGCTCGCCGATCAGTACGGTAACAATATCTCTCTGTTTGGAAGAGATTGCTCCGTCCAGCGCCGACACCAGAAGATCATCGAGGAGGCTCCTGTCACCATTGCCAAGCCGTCCACCTTCCAAGCCATGGAGCGCGCTGCAGTGAGCCTTGGAAAGCTGGTGGGTTACGTTTCGGCTGGTACCGTCGAGTATCTGTACTCGCATGCCGATGACAAGTTCTACTTCCTCGAATTGAACCCTCGTCTCCAGGTCGAGCACCCTACGACTGAAATGGTTTCTGGCGTCAACTTGCCCGCGGCTCAACTCCAGATTGCTATGGGTATTCCATTGCATCGTATTCGCGACATTCGTCTCCTCTACGGTGTTGATCCAAATACTTCCTCGGAGATTGACTTTGACTTCTCCAATGAGGAAAGCTACAAGACGCAGCGTCGTCCCCAGCCTAAGGGCCACACCACTGCTTGCCGTATCACGTCTGAGGACCCTGGTGAGGGCTTCAAGCCCTCTAGCGGTACCATGCACGAGCTGAACTTCCGCAGTTCGTCGAACGTCTGGGGTTATTTCTCCGTCGGTACTGCCGGCGGTATCCACAGCTTCTCAGACAGCCAGTTCGGTCACATTTTCGCATACGGCGAGAACAGATCTGCGTCGCGGAAGCACATGGTTGTCGCCTTGAAGGAATTGAGCATTCGTGGTGACTTCCGAACGACTGTTGAGTACCTGATCAAGCTGTTGGAGACACCTGCTTTCGAAGAGAACACCATCACGACCGGATGGTTGGACCAGCTGATCTCCAACAAGCTGACCGCCGAGCGCCCTGATCCAATCGTTGCTGTCATTTGCGGGGCGGTGACGAAAGCCCATCTGGCCAGCGAGGCGGGTATCGCGGACTATCGCAAGGGTCTCGAGAAGGGTCGGGTGCCCTCCAAAGATACCCTCAAGACCGTCTTCCCGGTTGATTTCATCTATGAAGGCTCACGTTACAAATTCACCGCCACCAGGGCTAGCTTGGATAGCTACCACCTCTTCATCAACGGATCCAAGTGCTCAGTCGGCGTGCGCGCCTTGGCCGATGGCGGTTTGCTCGTACTTTTGAGCGGACGCAGCCATAACGTCTACTGGAAGGAGGAAGCTGCCGCAACCCGTTTGAGTGTGGATGGAAAGACCTGTCTCCTAGAGCAAGAGAACGATCCCACTCAGCTCAGAACTCCCAGTCCCGGAAAGCTCGTCAAGTTCACTGTTGAGAATGGCGAGCATGTCAAGGCTGGCCAGCCTTTTGCTGAGGTCGAGGTCATGAAGATGTACATGCCTCTGATTGCCCAGGAAGATGGCGTTGTGCAGCTTATCAAGCAGCCCGGTGCCACTCTCGAAGCCGGCGATATTTTGGGTATCCTCGCCTTGGATGACCCTTCCCGCGTTAAGCATGCTCAGCCATTTACTGGACAGCTTCCCGACCTCGGTCCTCCGCAGGTTGTCGGTAATAAGCCTCCTCAACGGTTCGTCCTCCTTCACAGCATCCTGGAGAATATTCTCAAGGGTTTCGACAACCAGGTCATAATGGGATCGACTCTGAAGGAGCTGGTGGAGGTCCTTCGTGATCCCGATCTTCCTTACGGAGAGTGGAATGCCCAGTCCTCTGCACTGCACTCTCGCATGCCTCAGAAGCTCGATGCTCAACTCCAGCAGGTCGTTGATAAAGCCAAAGCCAGGAAGCAGGAGTTCCCTGCCAAGCAGCTCCAGAAGACCCTGGCCAAATTCATTGAGGAGAACGTCAGCTCCGCCGACGCGGAGATGTTGAAGACCACCCTTCTGCCCCTTGTGCAAGTCATCAACAAGTATATGGATGGCTTGAAGGCGCACGAATTCAACGTCTTCATTGGTCTTTTGGAGCAGTACTACGAGGTCGAAAAGCTGTTCTCTGGTCGCAATATTCGCGACGAGGATGTTATTCTGAGGCTGAGAGACGAACACAAGGACGACATTCTCAGTGTCATCCAGACTGTTTTGTCTCACAGCAGGATCGGTGCGAAGAACAATCTCGTTCTTGCCATCTTGGACATGTACCGCCCCAATCAGCCTAACGTTGGCAACGTTGGCAAGTACTTCAAGCCTGTCCTCAAGAAGCTTACCGAGCTCGAGTCTCGGGCCGCCGCCAAGGTCACTCTCAAGGCCCGCGAGGTCCTCATTCAGTGCGCTCTTCCGTCTTTGGAAGAGAGACTTTCTCAGATGGAGCACATCTTGCGCTCCTCTGTCATTGAGTCGAGATACGGCGAGACTGGTTGGGACCACCGTGAACCTGATTTCTCCGTTCTGAAGGAGGTTGTTGACTCGAAGTACACTGTCTTCGACGTTCTCCCTCGATTCTTTGGTCACCAGGATCCTTGGGTTACTTTGGCGGCATTGGAGGTTTATGTGCGTCGTGCCTACAGGGCCTATACATTGAAGGGTATCCAATACAACGCGTCTGGCGAGCCTCCATTCCTTTCTTGGGATTTCACTCTTGGAAAGCTCGGCCAGCCGGAGTTTGGGTCCGTCTCATCCACCCATGCTTCAACTCCAGGCACACCTACCGCCGAGATAAATCCCTTCAAGCGGATCAACTCCATTAGTGATATGTCCTTTGTCAGTGAAAATAACAACGAGCCCATGAGAAAGGGTGTCATTATCCCCGTCCAGTACCTCGACGATGCCGAAGAATATCTGGCTCGCGCTCTCGAGGCGTTCCCACGTGCCGGCTCCAAGAAGAAGGAGAATGGCCTTCTTGCGAACCTTGAGGGCAAGCGCCGCCCAGCCCCGAAGATCGAGAATGAGAATGAGCTCACTGGCGTTCTCAACATAGCCATCCGTGATATCGAGGACCTGGATGATGCTCAACTCCTCTCCCAAACCAAGAACCTGCTCGCTGAGTTCAAGGACGAGCTGCTTGCCCGTCGCATTCGCCGAGTGACTTTCATCTGCGGCAAGAACGGTGTATACCCGGGCTACTTCACTTTCCGAGGACCTACGTATGATGAAGATGAAAGCATCCGCCACAGCGAACCTGCCCTGGCCTTCCAGCTTGAACTGGGTCGTCTTTCCAAGTTCAAGATCAAGCCTGTCTTCACCGAGAACCGGAACATCCACGTCTATGAGGCCATTGGCAAGGGTCCAGAGAACGAGAAGGCCGCTGACAAGCGCTACTTCGTCCGTGCTGTGGTGCGCCCTGGTCGACTGCGCGATGACATCCCGACCGCAGAGTATCTGATTTCGGAGGCTGACAGGCTGATGAATGACATTCTTGATGCCTTGGAGATCATCGGAAACAACAACTCCGACCTCAACCACATCTTCATCAACTTCTCCCCTGTTTTCAACCTTCAGCCTAAGGATGTGGAAGAGGCCCTTGCTGGTTTCCTCGATCGATTTGGCCGTCGTCTCTGGAGACTCCGTGTTACTGGTGCTGAGATCCGTATTCTTTGCACCGACCCTGCGACTGGCATGCCTTACCCACTGCGTGTCATCATCACCAATACCTACGGATACATCATCCAGGTCGAATTGTACATCGAGCGCAAGTCCGAGAAGGGTGAATGGATCTTCCAGAGCATTGGTGGCACCAACAAGCTGGGTTCCATGCATATGCGCCCTGTGTCTACGCCCTACCCCACGAAGGAGTGGCTTCAACCCAAGCGTTACAAGGCCCACCTTATGGGTACCCAGTATGTGTATGACTTCCCCGAGCTGTTCAGACAAGCCTTCCAAAACAGCTGGACCAAGGCCGTTGCCAAGATCCCGTCGCTGGCTGACAAGCGACCACCCGTGGGCGAGTGCATTGACTACAATGAGCTTGTCCTTGACGACATGGACAACCTCGTGGAGGTCTCCAGAGAGCCCGGAACCAACACTCATGGCATGGTCGGATGGATTGTCACTGCCCGCACGCCCGAGTATCCTCGTGGCCGACGCTTCATCATTGTCGCCAACGATATCACATACCAGATTGGCTCCTTCGGTCCTCAAGAGGACAAGTTCTTCCATAAGTGCACTGAGCTCGCGAGAAAGCTTGGCATCCCTCGTGTTTATCTTTCTGCCAACTCTGGTGCGCGCATTGGTATGGCTGATGAGCTTATCCCTTACTTCTCTGTCGCCTGGAATGACCCCGAGAAGCCCGAGGCAGGCTTCAAGTACCTCTACTTGACTCCCGAAGTCAAGAAGCGATTCGACGCCAGCAAGAAGAAGGAGGTCATCACAGAGCTTATCCACGATGGCGAGGAGAGATATAAGATCACCACTATCATCGGTGCCAAGGATGGCTTGGGTGTCGAGTGTCTTAAGGGATCTGGTCTGATCGCTGGTGCCACTTCTCGGGCTTATGAGGACATCTTCACCATCACATTGGTCACCTGCCGCTCCGTCGGTATTGGTGCTTACCTTGTCCGTCTCGGACAGCGAGCCATCCAGGTCGAAGGCCAGCCGATTATCTTGACTGGTGCTCCAGCCATCAACAAACTGCTTGGCAGAGAAGTCTACACTTCAAACCTGCAGCTCGGCGGAACCCAGATCATGTACAAGAATGGTGTATCGCACATGACTGCTAATGACGATTTCGAGGGCGTGCAGAAGATCGTTGAGTGGCTGTCCTTCGTTCCCGAGAAGAAGGGTGCGCCAATCCCCATCCGCCCATGGTCTGACGACTGGGACCGTGATGTTGCCTACTATCCTCCTGCCAAGCAAGCCTACGACCCCAGATGGCTCATTGCTGGTAAGGAAGAGGAAGATGGTTTCTTGCCTGGTCTCTTCGACAAGGATTCCTTCGAGGAAGCCCTTGGTGGTTGGGCTCGTACCGTCGTTGTTGGTCGTGCTAGACTCGGCGGCATCCCTATGGGTGTTATTGCTGTTGAGACTCGCTCGGTTGACAACGTCATCCCCGCTGATCCCGCCAACCCAGACTCAATGGAGATGATCACCACTGAGGCTGGTGGCGTGTGGTACCCCAACTCTGCCTTTAAGACTGCCCAGGCCCTTCGGGACTTCAACAACGGCGAGCAGCTTCCAGTCATGATCCTTGCCAACTGGAGAGGTTTCTCAGGTGGCCAGCGCGACATGTACAATGAAGTTCTCAAGTACGGTTCTTACATTGTCGACGCATTGGTCAAGTACGAGCAGCCAATCTTCGTTTACATTCCACCATTCGGTGAGCTCCGTGGTGGTTCTTGGGTAAGTTTTAACCTTCGCTTGGAATTGATGGTCAGCATTCTAATTCTGTCGAATAGGTCGTCATCGATCCTACCATCAACCCTGACCAGATGGAAATGTATGCCGACGAAGAAGCCCGCGGTGGTATCCTCGAACCTGAGGGTATCGTCAACATCAAGTACCGCCGTGATAAGCAGCTTGAGACTATGGCTCGTCTCGATCCCATCTACGGCGAGCTCCGCCGTTCACTCGAGGACTCATCCCTCAGCAAGGATCAGCTCTCTGAAATCAAGGCCAAGATGGCCGCCCGCGAGGAACAGCTCGTCCCCGTGTATCTGCAGATCGCTTTGCAGTTCGCCGATCTCCACGACCGTGCCGGCCGCATGGAGGCCAAGAACACCATCCGTCAAGCTCTGCGCTGGAAGAACGCTAGACGCTTCTTCTACTGGCGTCTGCGCCGTCGTCTCAGTGAAGAACTGATCGTCAAGCGTATGGTTGCCGCCGCGCCGTCCCCAGTCCCCCGCAATGACAGCGGCGCCCTTCCATCTGGCGAACCTGCCACCACTGCTGAGAAGTCCAGCAACGAGTCCGCTCGCGCCGTCCACCTCCGTACCCTGCACTCTTGGACCGGACTCCTAGATGAAGAGCTGCACTACGATGACCGCAAGGTTGCCACCTGGTACGAGGAGAACAAGAAGTTGATCCAGTCGAAGATCGAGTCTCTCAAGACTGAGAGCGTCGCGTCGGATGTCGCGCAGTTGCTTATCGGTAATAAGGAGGGCGGTTTGAAGGGCGTCCAGCAGGTCTTGAGCATGCTGCCTGTTGAAGAGAAAGAGGTGGTTCTCAAGTACTTGGCCTCAGCATAAAGGATTTTCTGTCCTTATTTCTTTATTTTCTGCCTATATACGATTCCAAGACCAAGGAAATGAATTGGTTCGAGGTTTTGATTTTACGCGATCGGGTTTCCTCTTGTTCGATTGTATCTGATCTCGTTTTTTTCTTAATGACTCTCTTTCCTTCCATGTATGTTGTTAATGTCGATCATGTCTGCTCTTCATTAGCATAGAGGTTCTTCTATTTTAACTTCAATGAAGTCATTCCAAAATACTGTCCATTCTCTGGCTATGACACTTTGGGTAAGCTCCTGGTCTACATACATCACAAGTGATGGTTCAGACATATTAGTAGGTTAAGTCGATCTCAACAGTTCCGGTGCTTCGTCGTCGAATGGGTTTGTTAGATACAACTGTGACTTAATTATTATTTAGATATCCGTCCGCCCCTGGTCGCCAAGTGTTCCTGTCTACAAAGGGAAATCTCATAGAGGAAAAAGTCTACCACAGATAATAGCGTAATAGCTAGTACGTCTCATAATATATATATTCGTTCGTTCGAAACTCATGGGTACAAAAACACCTTATAGGGGTATATCCCAACCAAACACATAGAACACAACCATCCGGCATATCCATCAAATCATCAGAAAACCAAGAAAACAAAGAGAGAGGAAAACCTCTCAGTCAGGAAATAAATGACCAACGCCAGTACATAGGAGGAAGTATGAGGGCAGCACTGAATCAATCATCTTTCATGTACCCGTTCCATTCCCTCCGAAAAAAACAAGACCAAGACAGGGGCGTCGAGAGTAGATATATGCAGATATAACGAAGTAGACAACATCTCACTCAAGCAAGTTGTCTCTCCAAACTGCGCGTCGGGGCAATCAAGGGACCCGGCATCCGTCTATACGGCGCCGTCGATACCGAGACTGTATCGTGGAGACGGCCGCGTCCGGTACTGCCGACCCTGCTTAGACCCGACTGCTCGTCCAGGCCGCCGAGATTCAGCCTGCGGATGTCGATGTCAACGGGGAGCTGCTCCGGCGTGGTGAACCGCATGTGGGCGGCAGCGTGTTGCGACTCGAACGGAGACGATGCGGATTGTGACATGGCGAGTGATGCCATGGCCTCATCTGGGCTACCCGGCAATGTGACCCGTGTTGCGTTGAGGGTGCGGGCGATGTCTTCAAGAAGGATTTCCATGGGGGCGATGTACGTCGTACGACTTTTTTCAGACCATGCTAGGACGTGACCGCAGACGCGGCCGGTGGCTTTGTCGAAGACCCATGCTCCTGAGTCTCCAGGGACTAGACACGGAAGGAAAACAAGAGTTAGTTACAGGACTCTTGCAGTCGACGTGAGTGGGAGAAGTCAATTTGTGCCCAATCCGAAATGGTCGTGTAGGTTTCAGATGGATACGGCGAGGTTGTGATAGCTCGATTGTGGGAACAGGGCTCTGGAATCCGGATGTAGCTTACCTCCAAAATTCCCGTTGACGCAGAAGCTGGTCGAGAAGGACTGTCGGCCCTTCAACTTGACTATGGTCATCGCCTTGGAGATCTGTCCGCTCTGCAGACCGCTCGTTCGGCCGCAACAGTGGACCCGTAAACCACCCAGCTCTTCCATCCGTGCGACTTTGTTAAGGTATATCGGTTGGCTGGTGACCGTGTGCTCGCGTTCTCCTCCACGTCTGTTGTGTCTTGCGGAGCCTTGCGGGGCCCTCACTTGGATTTTGTCAAAGACAATGTTGCGAGCGTCCAGGCGGCTGTCGTCTATTTTGACCAACGCCCAATCGATCTCGTGCTTGATGCCTTTGCGGGTCCAGCGCCTGACACCAGACGAAGCATGCACGTATCCGAGAGAATGTGACGCTAGATGCTCGTCATCTCGATCTTCAGGCGATGGGAAAAAATCCTCGTGCACGTCATCAATGGCTGGTTGGGTGACGAGCAAGCGTGGCTCTTCGCCAGGTTCAACGCCAGCCGTATCGCCGATGGAGGCCGCATCCTCATCGTCGTCCTCGCCGTCGTCACCGTCGAGGCCCTCCTCGTCCGAGGAATAGTCATCAGAGAGCCAATAATCATCGTACGATTCATCTAGACCTTGGGAAACCGACCGGTCGTCTTCCTCTTCGACATCGGAGATCTGGAACTCGTAATTGACCTCCGGATCCTCTTCACACCAACTAAACATGAAGTCTGCATTTGACGCCTCTGGGTTTCGGGGCCAGTTTCCGGCCGATCGGGAAGGCAAATCAATAGCTTCATCATCATCCCAGCCCTCGTCATCGCTGGGCGCTTCGAGCATGTGATGCACCGTCATTCCATATGGCATGCCGTCCACAAGAATCGCGCCGCCGTAAGAGACAGGAGGCAGATGCTCTTCATTCTTGAAGGCACCTATGGAAGCTCCACAGAGAGGTCGCTGTTGGTAACAAGGGTTAAGGTTTTGCTGCGAGAACGCGCCCAGCTCAGAACTTCCTGGTCCGGACTTTGCCGGCCTGCGGCGCTTCTTGCGCGGGACCTTCGATCGTTGAATATCACCATGGAGGACGATCAAGTCCCAGTCCTCGTTTTCGAGTCTGAAGTATTTCTTCAGGGCTGATCTGACCTTCTTCACGTTCGAGCAAGTCACACAAATTGTCGTCTTGGCGGTCTCGATCGTCTCACCGGTCATCATGAGGCTCGCGCTGCAGGATTCGGGCGAATCCTTTAGGACCTTTTGTAAAAGTTTGCTCAGTTTCGGCATCAGCCGGAAATTCCATTCATCGAGATGTTCCTGCGGAATGTCGACATGAGGCAGCTTCTTCACGGTTCTCTTTTTAACGGTCTTGTCATCGACAGTTTTCCTCTCCGAAAATATTTTCGGCTCGCCGAACGGTGTTGGCGCAAGCTCCATTGATACGTCAGCCTGTTTGAAGTTTTGTTTATAATCCTTCATAGGTTCCTTTGCAGCTCTCGTGTCTGATCCAGGTACAAGAGCAAGCGGAAGACAGTCGTCAAGATCCTCAGCAGGCGGAGCCGAAAAGATGTCTATCCTCGTGCATGCCCACGAGATCTTGCAAATGGTGTAGAGAAAATTCATAGAGAAGGAAAAAATGCCATCAGGTTCGGAAAGATCCAGGACCGGATAATGATAAGTCTGAGGCACTCTGAGACCCAAATCGTCCATGGGCTGCGTGGAGAGATGGAAATTTGGGGCGTCGAGACAAAGCTGGACCATATGGAGGTACGCACTGCCACACTTGGGCGCAAGCTTTTTGAGGTAGACATTTTCGATGCGTTGCTTGAACATTGCGTTGTTATATTTCATTTTCCAGAGTCTGCTGATTGGTGTCCAGAGACCAATTTCCAAAAGTACGAGGCCGAGGGAATAAAGATCGTAAGACCATGCAGCTTCGTCATCAAGGGATCTTTTATCATCCGGATGCCGATACATGCTTGATGAGAGAGGCTCCGGGGATTGAGAATCGCCGGAAAATTGGGCTAACGAGGTCAAATAGGGACGGCGAAGGTCTTCCGTGAGCCCAACCTCATCCCCACGCGAGTCACTGAGCCCAGGGAAGATGAGGATGTTGCTGCTGTTGATGTTGCCATGCACGATATTCTGGCTTCTCAAGTGAAGAACCGCCATAAGAAGGTCGTAGGCCAGACGGAAACGGGTCTCCAGATTAGGAAGCGGAATTTCATGATGCTCATCACCCGATTGGAAGAGCGATACCAAGGGTTTCGGCTTCAATCCTCTGAGAAGATCGGTTGGGTTGCGCAAGAAGGGGAAGTAATCCACTGGCATCTGATAGATGAAGCCATATCGAGCATTGGGCATATCCACGTAATAACCCAGGAACCTCAGCAGTCCCAGATGGGCAACTCTTGCGTTTTGGACGAGCTGGTCAAGCGATTGCTGAACCTTCTCCATCCGTTGGCTTGTCGAAGGGGTAATTGTATTCTGAGTTTCCAGCATCATAGGCGTGAATTCCACCAGAATGGACACGAACATCTCCTTCGAGGACATGAGTAGCGGTGACGCAGAAGTTCTCATACGACCAATGACGCGAGAATTTGCAGAGGCAGCAACCACTTCGTACGGCGGCGGGCTCCTGTCGTGAGAAGCCCCAGAGAGCTGTAGAGCAGACCGGTCGATATACAGATGACTGAACGGCATAGAAGCTTTTCCAGAAGACCACTCACTCTTCGATTGCTCATGAAAGGCAGCAGACGGAGCAACGTGAAGATTCGTGAATGCCGGAAAGTCAAGCGAATCTTGCTTTTTCGGACTGGGAAAACCCCCTCTCGACTCAACGGGGCTGCTGTGAAGGGATTTTGAATCCCCAGGCCGTGACCGCCCCTTGGCAACACCTTGTCCCGCAGAGGACATGCTCGCGCTCAGATTCCGTCGCGAGTTTGACAAGTCATACAAGGTGTCGATACAAGCCGTCAAATCACTCAACAAAGCCTTGGAGCGTTCAATATCTTCATTCGTCCAATGCGTCTTTACCGGCAGGCTGCTCAGACTATCCTTGCTACCCTTCGTTGGTGGCGAATCACTTGAGCTACCTTTGGCCGGCAAATCAGTCACAGTAGCTCCAGCATGCTGTAAACGCTCTGCCTCGTTCAAGAGCTCCTGGATCGACGACATGACACTGGCGACGATTTCGCTGAAGCCAGCCTCCGTGAGTGATTCATCGATATCATTCGGTTGCGCCGCACTAGCGTCGCTCCAATCCAGACCCCAAGCTAGAAGGCGGTCTCGCTGGGTCCGATAGCTACGATGCAGAGCGACCAGCTCTGGATCATCGGCCTCCTTGGAAGCGGTGGTGACGCTCTCGCAGGAGGTCTTGGTGTCGGTATACATTTTCGTAAGACGTCGCTGGAGGTATGAGCCTCCATGGCGAAGTACGGACATCTTTAGCGTACCCTGCTCGATGACGATGTGATATCGGGTCGTTCCTCAACAAAATATCCCACAAATCTCAGTCATCGCAGACAGGAATTCAGTAAAGATTTATATTCATCATACTTTCATCCAGAGGAATAATTGAAGAGATGACATCTAACAGTCTGCATATCAAGAGGAATAAGAGTAAGAATAAGAATAGAACAGCGGCAAAGTGGAGGGGGGAGAATCTTGTTGCCTAACCAATGGGGATGGCGGTATTGCACCCAAGCCACGGCGGGCACGGGACTAGATCCTGACAGGTGACAGCGGATCGGCCAGGCAACAGGCATATGCGATTAATCTTGCAGAAAGACCCAAGTCATGAGAATGAGATTACTTGATTGATCCATAGGCCATTATTAAGTGAACTTCGCTGTGATCTTATACCAGGCTCATGAAATGCACGACTCGAAGTGCAGTGAACCTTATCGTCACGTGACGTGTATCAATGAACAGATATCTATCGATTTTAGCCTTGAATCCAAAGTGAGTGTCTACGCCCTTGAAGTTTCTAATCTGAATGATGAACAAGTAAATCAATTGTGGAAACATACTAATCTAATCTACAAACGAAAAGCTTTGTCCTTACTGATGCCCAATCAACCCGTAATCACTCGTCGGGATACACCAACGTCCTTCGCCCGCTTCTCGCTGAAATTGTGCAACCGCTCCCCGATCAAATAGACTTCGTCTCTAATACTAACCCTCCAGACTTCCAACTGTCGACGAAGCAACTGGACAAGCCAGGACACTAGGCCCATAAGGAAGGCCGCTGGGTACGAGTATCGGTATACTTGAGACTGGACCTCGCCCGACGACGAGGGGAACATCGTAGTATTCAAGACGAAGCCAAACGACAACGGCAGAATCACTGCTAACGCGGCCAGAAGCGTAATCGGGAGGATGAAAGCCCGCGTTGCCAGTCTGATGTTCGGCTTGAGCCATCCGTCGCGGATGACGGCGTTCAGTGCTGCGGCGGGACGAGAGGCAGAGTTCCACAGAATGAATTTGATAGCCATCTGGACGTACAACACGCCCAAAGTCCAGTCTTGGACAAAATGAATGACGTGTGCCTGCCCGCCGCCTAGGTAGGTGTGGATCGGAACCAACAGGTAGAGCTCTGTCAGCAATGCAAATATCGACGGGAGCAGTACGGAGACGGCAGTGAAGAGATAGAGGAGCCGAGCAGCGTGGAGCGTCGCACTACCGAACCCAAGGAGAGCCTGGCGTGGGGAGTCCAGATACGGACGGAGACGATCTTTGGCCGCCGTCAAGCCCATCCTACAATAGAAGAGCACATAGGCAATCGCACCAACAGTGCATAACCCAGTAGAGAATGCGTACAGATCGTTCACCGGCAACGAGTCGGGGAAGTAGGACGAGATCATCTTCCGGCCAATGACCAGCGGAATAACGGTGATGCCTACACCGGTCGTGGCGGCAAAGACCCATATCAGGAAGATGAAACCTGCAATGCGAAGCCTGAAATACGGAGGAATGTAAACCTTGGTGAACATGTCGCTAGCCTGCCCGTGCAATCCATCATCCAGGTCCGCAACTCCATCGACGCGTTCGTTGGTTTCTGTGACCTCCAAAAATACCTGGCTGCCCTTGGGAATGCGGACCTGATCGGAAGCTGGGGCACGGACAAATTTCCCGTCCCGCACGAAGTACACATCCCGGCCTTGCTTGTCAGCGTCATTAGTAACGGGGTGCTCAACATCCCCCTTTCTCCCAGTGAAAAAGTCCAGCCAAGACCGTCGCACATGGTGACCCTCCTCATCTCGCCGCCGCTCGCCGAAGAAGAAGTTGGTCAGGCGTAAGAATCGAGCGCACTTGCGGAACCACCAATTGTAGAGGTTGTGTAATCCGTCCGATGGTTTGATGGACCGGATAGCAAACGGCATGACGAAATTATAGAAGAGTAAGTCCACGGGAAATTCGAGGACAGGGACAGTTGCAGACCAGTGAACAGGCAGGACGCCGTCGAACGCATAATAGAGCCCCCACACGACGCCTCCGAGGCAGACAATAACTAAGGCGCCATAGACCAAAGCGCTGAAGGCGATTTTCCGGAGCTGGGTTGTAATGTTTCGTTCAAGAACATCACGCACAGGGTGAAACGTAGGGTCATCAGGATCACGAATGAAATCTGGATGAACGAGATTAGTACCACTTCGTCAGGCCAAATACCTGGTGAGACTTACATAAAACGCCGCTCCTCATGATCTTTCGGCACATGGACACGAATAACGCAAAGTGGAACATGTAGCACGTGCCGATAAACCAGTGGACGAACAAGGATGTGAGAGGAGATGTGGAAGTAAATTCAATCCGCGATGCTATGGTGGCATTCTCAAAGAGTGGCAGTAGTGCAACATCGAGGAGGGAACCACAGTATAATGGGAAGACGATCATCTCGATGCCGATGATGAGGATGACTTTCATCACGCCTCCAGCTTGATGGAGCACTTCAGCCACCAAGCCTTCAATTCTCTGCCCACGGTTTGCACCATAGAGCAGACCCGTTATTCGAAGATACAGGAGGCCCAAAGTCGAAGCGAGCACATAGCCCATGATGATTGCGATTATTCGATCTTTGGTATCCCAGACCGCCAAGTCAGAGTCGAGAAGCTGCGCAGACGCTTCTCTTGTTGCCTCTAGATTTGCCCACTTTGCGCTCGACATTGAAAAGAGTCTAGCACTGCTAAGACTGTGCAGTTGTTCCCGGAATTCGACAACAAACTTGCTAGGTATTCTCTTCAAGTCAATCAGACTGCTACCAAGAGGCAAAGCGTCCCGTAACCCAAGGGTCAGTATCCGGAGAGGAAAGTCGTGCAGCACAAACTTGCCAAACGCGACAATCGACCAGAAGAGGCCCACAATGCGTGCCTCATGAAGCTTTAGTGCTCGGTGAGAAAGAACAGAGAACATGGGGAGGTCTGACTCATGGAACACGAAGAAGGCGTTGACCACTTTCTTCAGACGATGACCGCTGGCGTCGATAAGTGACAAAGAAGCGCTGGTGATAGACTTGCTCTGTGAAAACCAGCCTCCTAGAGGAATTAGGGCCCCCAATGGACTAAGGAAGAACTTGCAAAGGAGACTGACACAGTACATGACGTATCCGAAGCAGCCGATGATCGTGTCGAGAGCAACGTCCGCAACAACTGATACAGCGGTCATTGGGAGGCCGAAGAAAAGTTGGATCGGATTGGCCAGAAGGACCAGAGCGATTTTGCCCCAGAGATACGGAAGCCAAATACCGATGGCAATCGTGAAGGAGATGAGAACGGCGCTAAACACACCGTTCTGCAAGAGGCCGAAGATTGGTCCCTGCATGCCGATGAGCTCAAGAATGCCTTCTAGATCATCGCCTTCGTCAATTGCGTCAGCGTCATTTACGTCGAGCCCGGCGTCCGCGGCTGCAGGGTTAATGGCTGGATCGTTTTGGACAATTCCGTCGGCAAATCGTTGATGATTCTGTACAGGTATGAATGGTGCCTCCAATGCGGGATCTTGGATAATGCGTTCATCGTCCTGAACAGGGAGCTCTTCCACTTGGCCAGTGGGCGCGATATCGGCCCAAAACCAGTCAAAAACCTTGTCGGCCCAACTCTTAGGCGGGTGAGCAGCAGGAGTTGCAGCCAAGGAGAGGCGACTTCCAGAGGCTCCATTCTCCGCGGCTGGCTCTTCGCTCGCAGCTATCGTGACAGCTAGTGTTCTGTCCCGGGAATTCTCCCCTTCGTTGGCGCTAGTAGAAGTTGCGGCGTGATTCGAACTTTCTGCGACATTGACAGATGCCTCCCTATGCATATCTGAAACGGTAAAAGCAAAAGTAAAATCGTGGTGTGCTGCGCCTGCATTGGAATGGTCCCCAGGTGACAACCGAGAGATATCTGGGCCAAGATTACCGCTAGACATTAACTCCTCATTTCGAACGATACCTCGAGCGCCCGAAAACATAAACGGACTGGTTCCATCACCACTCCCGGTTGTTGCTTGTTCTAAAGCTTCCAGCGCATTCAATTGCTGGTTACTCGGACTAGCCACACTGCTTTCCTGTGTGTCCAGTGCTGTAGAATCGCGAGTGGCTGAAGTTCGCGATGGATTGTTCTCGTGGAGCCTTGACATCGCAGCAATTACCCAACCCAGTTCATCCTGGCGTCCCTCTTCTCGGATGATTCGCAGGACCTGCTCCGGATCTCCATTACCGCGGGTCCACAGGTCTCTGAATGTGTCGATTCCAGGCCAAACCTGACTGACCCGTGCGTTTCCCGCTTCGCCTTCGGCTTCAGAACCCGGATTTGCTCGTGATAACGAATCCAACGTCGAACCTGCTACCGGCCAATCTAGTGGCGCGGGGTACGACTGCGCTGTATCATAATCTCTAAAAGAAGAGCTCCCATGAGAGTCTGTCTGGGCTGTAGAGCTTGGCAGCATCTCCTCCCCATGGTCGGAATGATCATCGAAATGGCCGTTGATCTCTGCAACTGCAGGGTCCTCTGCTGCTGGTACCGTAGCTTGTTGCTGTTGTGGACGAACTTCGGCTTGCGGTTCTGGGCGATTGTTTGCTATTAACTGGACAGCCGCCTCTCGCTCGCCGTCTGCGATATTGGCCAACGGTTGTTGCTGTACTACCCACTCTCTGATCAGAAATACCAGAATGAATGAAATAACGACAAGGAGCGTGATCAGCTGGCCTTCGAGGGTGTCAATAAGTATATTATTGATCGTCGGATATGGCGTAAGTGAATTAAGAAATTTGACATCCGAAAGCCACGATGGGTGACGCTGCCGCTGAGGAGTCGTAGTCATATTAGAAAAACTGGAATTCGAGCCACCGCCGTTGGGAGACATGGCAGGAATGAGAAGAATGGAAAAAGCTTTCTTGATTAGAGTAAGCATCAAAGGCTCACTGGCAGCGGAGCCGAGCGTTGACAAAACGGAGGGCTCCGTGGGAACAGCTTCAGCTGCCTGGGCAGTAGCAGAACTGGTTGAAGCCAAAGCAGCGGTAGCCAGTGAAGTGGTTCCGTTTGACGCAAGTTGCGCGAGTTTGAATGCTTGCTCTTGAGAGAGTTCGCTGCCCGACCAACGGCCATCTGCAAGCCAGAATAGCGCCCTCCATATCGCCCTCATAGACCACGGCAACCATCCAAGCCAGACAAACGTGACGAGAAGGAAACGTAACCACGTCAAGACGGTGCGAAAGCTTTGAATCAAAACTTGTCGGATGAACAGAGGCGCAGGAAGTTCTGGAGGCATGTTCGGGTCGTATAATTTTGTGAAACGAAACGGCGTTTTACATAACTCGCAGTATTTCTTCTGTGAGTGCGATAGCCATTCTACCAAGCAGGCTTGGTGAACAAACTTGATGCTGCCACTGCATTTGCAGGGATAGAAGAGCGGCTCCTCCTCGGTACCGTCACCGCGACATATTCGACACGTATCAGGTTCGTCAACATCCCTCGCCTTTCCCTTGCCCTCAGTATTCGTAGCGTAGGCAGGATCGTTCATTAGGTCTGGGAAAGGTGTAGTAGAATCCGCATATTCGCGGGGTCGAGTGCCGTCCACCTCCATCTTCTCCGCAACCACGCTGTCGAACCTCTGTCACGCTAGTGAAAACGGAAAATCATCCCTCTCAAGCCGGATAATATGTGGGAAGATAAGGGAAGCGGTGTACGATGAAGAACAGGCAGATACCGGAGACGCAGCTGAAATTCACCTGAAACAGTTTCAGCCAGGAAGCATACCTAGCGGGTCAAGAGGCCGCGTTAGACCTTCTTAAACGCGGATATGCAGTCAAATTTGAAATCAGAATGCTGACTTTGGCACTAGAAAGGCCATGCAACAAGTGGCGATAACAACCGTCTGTCTTCCTTATGGAATCAGTGCAGTGATATCTGCTTTGTACACTGATGGAGGAGAGTCAATGGACTGATGACTAAGCTTGGCGGGATTCGCTCAGTTGTAATTAATTCACGTGCTGGTACCGCAAATTACAATGTTCGAGTCCACATAACCATACAAATGATCAAGATGTCTGGTATTACTCTTGTATTGCAGCATGTGCGCCACCAATGTCTGGGCGATGACCTCACTGGAGCACAGAAAGAAGGGCCTCCTTTCTTGATGCGAGGATCATCATAACAATAATGGTGTGACAGTTTTTCCAGCATATCTCCCGTCTTTTTTTTTCCATCTTTGATTTCCTGTATGTATATCCTCCCTCTCCCTCGAAGTTATTTTTGATTTCCTTTTATTGTTGCTTTAATGTGTTCCGCTAACAATAATAATTTTTCTCAGCCGAAGCATTTGACTTCCACAGCTCTCACCTTTTGCACGCCAAGACTGGGAGCTCGTCTCAGGCGTCCCACCTTGACAGTGAAGGACTGAGAGACTGTGGACGTTGGGTTCTGATATCGTTGACGCTCTCTTCATTATTCTTCAGCTCAACTTGCTGTCGTTCTCAGACCTCGGGGTCCTTCCCCGGTGATCGTCCATACATCGTGTACTGACCGCTTGGTTCGCGTACCTCGGTTCTCTTGGACGCGAATCTTCGGCACGAGGAAGTTTGCAATTTACCCAATTCCTGTCCAAGGACGGTCTCAGCCCGGCAAGTAATAATGGCAGTTCTTGAGAATGGGCATGCGCTGGAGGGACTCGATGAATCAAGTGGGCGTACTGAGTCCAAAGGGAGGGTAAAACAGAGAAAGAGTCCCATTCGATGGACTGTCGGGCTAATTGTGCGGTAAGCCTTCCTTGAGGTTCTCCACGAAGTATCCTTGCCATTTCAATTGAGATGACTTCGGGCTAACGGAATTTCGGTCGATTGATTTACAGACTCTGCATATGGTATACATTACTCATACCATTCTTTCGGTGCCCTTCGCGGCTGGAAGACTTGCAGGAGTCTTCTCCGCGGGTTTGCAAGCCGTACCTGATCGCGCGCTCCCATATCGAGCCACATGTTGCCCCATATTACAACACTTATGCTGCTCCCTATGTTGATCTGGCGAGTCCTTATGTGCAGGTTATCAATGAGAAGGTCTATACTCCAGTTGCACATGTCGCGAAGCAGGGATATGATAAATATGGTGCTCCTGCATTGCAACAAGCTCGGGTCTACAGCCAAGAGCAGTGGGACGCCCAGGTTGTTCCACGGCTACGCTCCGCGCAAGATAGCCTCAATCGTGTCTATATGGCTCAGGTGGATCCTCATGTTCAGCGTGTGGTGACTGTGGTGCGACCCTATTACCAGAAGGCGAGAGAAGCGCTTTTCATGGTTTATGGTGATTACATCGTGCCATACTATGCCTGGTCACGACCTTATATCGGAAAGACGTATACGTCAGGGCAGGAGATACTCGCAACAACTGTCATGCCAATTGCCCACAACACATGGTCATCCCTCATTTATTTTGCCAACAGCTCCCTATGGCCCAAGTTGACTGGCCTTTATTCAGAGAATGTCGAGCCTCAGTTGGTCAAGATCGGACAGAGGTTGGCGAGCTACCGAGAGGGGCGAAGGCTTCGAGCCGTAGTGGAAGACGTCGATAGGTCAGTGAGAAGGTGGATTTTGGGTACTTCGAGAGCTGTTCGGACGTGCTGACACTTTCATTTAGTGCGTCGGAGCAGTCGACTTCCATTACTACTTCAGTGCATCCTTCTGCTTCAGTCGCTACCGAAATCGAGACACATTCAGTTACCACCGTAACTTCCTCCACCACTGAGAGCCCTTCAACACAGGCTACGCTGTCACCGGAAGAGCAAGTGGAACGAGCCCGTGAGAAGATTGTATCTGATCTTCGGACATGGCAAGAGAAATTCGCCGTTGCTGCCGACAAGGGGGCTGAAGATCTCGAAGACCAGGTGAGAGAGATAGTTCAGAGTCACATCGAGAGTGGTGCGAAGAGCCATGGAGAAAGTCTCGTTGCTGCGCTGAACTCTGTTGTCGAACATCAGCTCTCATATGTCAAGCAGCGTATCAACGCGTTGGCCCAGTCTCTTCCCGCCGAGGATGCCCAACTTGATGAGGATACTGCGCAAGATGAACTCCTGAAAGATATTAGACAAGCGGCGATGGCCATCAGAGAACGTGCGCATGCTCTCAGAGAGTGGTCTAGGTCCTTCGACGAGGAGCTAGATCGCCGGGTCTCTGCCGCGGTCGACTCCACGCTGGAGGTCCTTGACAGCATCCGGGACCTGGGCTTGCAGGAGATTGGCATGCGATGGGCATGGATGGATGGTGTCACTTACAAAGATTGGGCCAAATATCATGCTGTCAAGGCTCAGTTTGAGGACTGGCGGAACGAGGTCAGCGATATTGGAATGAAGCACGAAAAGCTTGAGGAAGCGAAAAACGTGGCCAACGAAATATTGGCGCACGGCATGGATATTGCCGAGGCTGCTGCAAAGGAGTTGGGTAGACTCAAGGAAGTCGGAAAATGGAAGATCTCAGCCCGCGAAGTCAGCGGCAACTTTGAAACCAGATCTGAGCCGCCGCCACCGCTACCTAAGCCTGGCAGTACCGCTGACGGGGCTTCTGATTCTGATGAAGCCGAAGAGACCTCGCCCATCGATACTCCAACCGAAACACAGGACTTGGAAGCTGCTACGGTCGCAGCATCAGAAGCCGCGATTCCCATTCCAGGAAAGATTGAAGAAGATGAAGAAGCCGCTGTGCTGCCGTTGTCAAATCCAGAAATCCCGACTGCCGACCAGTATGCCTTGTCCTTTGATAACGAGGAACCCCTCGTGCAGAGTCCAACAGCAGCCGTGCCAGTATCAAGCTCCACAATTGTTGCAGAGGAGGACAAAGATGTTTTCCCCGCACCGGCTGACCATGAAACACATTCTCCGCAACAGGTTTGGGGAGGAACTGCAGCCCAAGCCGTTCCGAACCGTGTGCCTAAGCTACACGACATTATTGAGGATGAAAATGAACAAGCAGGCTTTTCCGAGAAGCTCCAAAGCGTGGTGAGCCAAGCAGGTGACAATTACGCAGAGTTAACCAAGGCTGTCAGTGAAGCTTTACTTGGCCCATCCAGTATACCGGGGTTTGGCGAACAAGCAGCTTCCATTGCTAGCGATCAGTATTCCCGTGCCCTGTCGGCCGCGTCCAGTGTCTTGTACGGTACTCCGCTAAGCCCAGGAGAAAAGGTTTCGAGTGCCGCATCCGAGAGGTGTTCGCAAGCTGTCGCCGCGTAAGTTCTGCTCGTTGAGGTCACTTCCCTGCTCCCATCACCCATCTAGCCTCTGTGCCCTGTCTTCATCTCAGTCGTCATTGCTTTTTCTAACAGGCTATGCCGCTGCAGAGCTTCCTCGGTTATTTACGGTACTCAGTCGTCCAAGCCACTGGATCAGGCTAGAGTTCTTTATGAAATCGCAAAGTCCCAAGTCATGGCGCAGATGGCTGAAACGAGTCTACCGATCCACAGCAAGCTTCTGGCCTCTATCGAAGCTGCTTATTCTGGATCACTTCAGCATGCAACCGAGGAGGTTGGCAAGGTCCGGTCAGCCTTTGCATCTCCGACACCGTCAACAACGCGGCCCCTGGATTACATTTCTTCTGTTGCTTCGTCCAAATTGAGTGAGGCCTTAAGCCTTGCTTCCGCACAGTTTGCCCAGATTCAAGCAACAATCGCTCCAACACCCACTGAAAGTCAGAATTATATCCTTCTTGACGCTCGCCGACGGTATTATGAGGCGGTTGGTCTAGCGCATGATCAATACTCCGCTTTCGTGTCCTCGGCTTCCCAAGCTGTATACGGCACTCCCACGCCTACACCTCCGCCATTGAACTTTGAAAAATTGGTCGAAGATGCCAAATCGCACTTCAACGAAGCGTCCTCGCTGGCATCGAAAAACTTGGCCGCGGTGTTGGCTTCGGCAAGCTCCGCGATGAAGATGAACGAGGAAGAAAGTACGCAGGGTATTATCGAAGCTGCTTCGTCAAGTTATCAAGCCGCACTCTCAGCGGCCTCGTCGTCACTCTCCTTAGCGTCAGCTTCAGCCAGTTCAGTAATTTATGGAACACCTACCGGCTCTCTCGAGTCTTTGGCTAGTCGAGCGTCCGAGAACTGGGAGTACCTTATCTCGATAGCTAGCGAGCAAGTGTACGGCACGCAGACTCCTTATGTGCAGCAGGTTTTGTCTCATGTCCCTCAGTATGATGCCATTCATAACCTGGTGTCAGAACTGCTCGATGGCAGAGAGCCTTCCTTCACTGAAAGTGTCATGAGCAAGCTACACGCCGTATATGAGACTCCATACCCCTCCGCCGCATTTTCGTCAGCTAGTAGCTACGTCAGTGACACTTACCAGTCCGCGTCCTCTGTTGCGTCGGCGTACATGACTAGCGTCCCTACGGTTGACTATATCCTGAATGCTGCAACCGAACAGCTGAATGCTGCCATTGAGGCTGCCAGTGTTCAACTATACGGCACTCCCAAGGGCTCGTACGAGCAAGCGACATCTGCTGCAGCAAGTGCCTATGCGTCTGCCTCCGCTCAAGTGAGTGAAGCCATCTATGGCAAAGAACCTGGATACATTGAGCAAGCCAGAGGAGCAATTGAAGAAGCGTTTTCCTCTGCTGAATCAGCTATCAAGAACGCGATTCAGACCTCATCTGCCGGTCCTGCCGAATCTGCTTTCAGCGTGGCTGGTGCCGCGTACGCTTCTGTTACGGCAGCCGCAGCAGATAATATTTCCTCTGCTAGTTCCGCAGTGGAAAGTGCATACTCCAATCTTCACTTCAAGGCGAGTACCGCCATCTACGGTGAGCCTCAAGGAGCGCTGGAAAGTGCTTCGCGCAAACTTTCCGATGCCGTCGAGAGCGCCCAAGCGCGACTTTCTGCATTGGCGTCGAGCGCCAGTGGCTTTGCGTCGAATGCAGCTTCCACAGCTTCTTCGCAGGTGGAAGAAATTACAAGCGCTGTCAAGAGCGCGGTTCATTCGGTGCGAGACGAATTGTAATGAAGGGAACAAGCCAGCAGCCCGTTGATGCTGCGATCTTGATAGTCAAATTCTTGTGACTGTGATAACTGTATATTTCGCATCTTCCTGCTTCATGCCATGTTTAAATAACCATCTGTTTTCGTTTCTCAGTCACGCTCAGGCTTGATCATAAACCCTTGTCCTATGGCCAACTCCCGAAGCATTATTCCCCACACAGTTTGATATGATGATCGGATACTTATGATTTTCCTTTTCCATTTTCACTCTCACTTCTTTCTCCACCCCTTTATCCATCGCTTTCCTATTCTTTCTACCTGGCAAGTCCACTTTTGTCCTTCTCTGCTTTTTGCTACTCGTTCTGTATTCTTGTATGATTGTCATACCAGATCATTGCTTAAGAGTTGCTTCGGCAGGCCCTAAAGAGTGCTTAATGATGTAAATGGAGGAATCTTTGCGCTTTCGGAAATTGATCACCCATGACGTTCGTGGACATCAAAATGCTAGCTGTGATTGATATGTTGATTCTAACATCATGATTGATTTCGAATATGTATGTTCTCTCATCCAGAGAAGGAAGTCAGCCTGACGTTACCTGCGTCGTCAATGCGCCCAATATGACAAGTCCATAAATCACCGATACTGCACACGCTGCCCTCCCCTTTTCTCCATCTTCTTCTGTCTCTTGCTCTCCGCAACCGATTCGCCAGCAGTTGTTCCTGTAGCTGCGCCTCCCAAACTAGCAAGCCCGTTCTTCATACCCATAAACGTACTCCATGCCAACCAGACAGAATACGCCGGAACCACTGTCCAAAGCCACCACGCCCGATCTCCGAACACACAAACCGCACCCATGCATCCCCACGTCCAGTAGAGTACATCCCACATATACTCGGTCAAACCAGTGGCGCCGAGGTCTTCGCCTGGAGAACGGAGCGAGCCATCTGCGGGATTGTACCGTGGGCGACCTAGACGTTCGAGGTAGAACTCAATGGCGAGGGTTGGGCCGGCGAATGTGAAGTATGGCCAGAGGGAGAGGGGGCGGTTGAATAGGAAGTGAAGGAGGAGAAATATGGAGTGCAAGACTAGGGTTGTTATGTGTGTCTGGAGGAGGAGGGAGGCGTTGCGGGAGGCGAGGGTTTTGGCTGCTTTCTATGCAGAATGGAGTCAGCTATAAGTAGTAATTCAAAGAAAAGTATGAATTGACTGACCTGAGCCATGCTGATGTATACAATCCCAAATGTACTCAATTGTGCAGCAATATGATAGTAGTATCACCAAGAGATCTGGGTACAGAGGGTTGATGATAATGCGGCGACGTGGGTCTGCACAGTTCCGGATAAAGTCGCGGGGCCAGAGATCGTGCAATGTAATAAACAGATCTCTGATTCTATGCAGGCCAAGGTGACGCGGAGGGCGAACAGAGTAATTTTGGAATGTGAGGAATTCCCTTAGAACAGGTCCGGAAGAAGCACCTTGCGCTGGTGATGTCGTGTGGCACAGTAACATTGGAGGCGTTGCCCAGGTGCCCACCAGCCACCCAAGCCCACCCGTAAGCAGCTCCAAAACACCAAATCCATAGAGACAAGAAGCTCAACCTTGGACGCTATATCGTTATCCCCACGCTTCGACACTTGAGTGTCGCTACTCAGCGCGTCCCTGCTTTGCAGATTGTCTGCCTGGTATAGAGACGTATTCGCTTCGAGATGCGATTTGTTCTTCTCTAGACTCTCTTCTTGGCCCCTCTAGGGCGTACGCCATCATTCACTTCATTCGAACTTTCTGGGCGGATTCACCAGCGGACGTTTCTGACGATTTGCTTTCCAGTCTTGTTCAGTGGACATACGTGACGGTTCTTGATCGAAATCTGTCTCGTTTCTCGTGTCTACCTCTTCCTTTTCTGCCGCGTGCTACTTCAGACACAGCGACTGCATCGTTGCTTCCTCAATTTACAACGCAGTGAGACTTGAAAGAAACCTGTCTGACTTTTGGAGGAAAACGGCCTATTTAATGCTTTGCCGGTCTTGAAGAAGCGAGCTCTTTCGACTTGACCTATTTCTTACTCAAACCTCCTTCTTGCACGGCGCCCTTCCCCCCGTACATCTCAAAATGTCGCCGTCAAACTCTCACATATCCGGCCAGTTGAGGCAACTCATATACTATCACCTCGACAACAACTTGATCAGAAACGCGCTTTTTATTGCCGGTCGTCTCCATGCTTATGAGCCGCGATCCTCCGAAGCCTCATACCTTCTTGCACTATGCCATCTTCTGAACGGACAGGTGAGAGCAGCATACGACTACAGCACGATCTCTGGCTCGAGGGGTACCCACGCTGGCTGCTCGTATGTTCTTGCTCAGGCATGCTTGGATCTAGGGAAATACGTTGAAGGAATCACGGCGTTGGAGCGGAGCAAACACATCTGGGGTTCAAAGAATAACTGGAGTAAGCGCTCAAACTCGCCCTGTACACTAGATCGGATGTGAGTTTCGGGACATATAGCGCTGACAGCACGACACTCGGGATTAGACAAGCACAGTGAGACTAGAAGAAACCACTTGCCAGATGCCGCAGCGGTTCTCTGTCTTCAAGGGAAACTGTGGCATGCTCACAAGGACTTGAACAAGGCCGTGGAATGCTATGTGGAGGCCCTGAAGTTGAACCCTTTCATGTGGGATGCGTTTCTTGGTCTTTGTGAACTTGGTAAGATTTGCTGGGTTTTGATTAGGGCGCGTGATTGCGTGCTAATGAACTGCCTCAGGCGTCAATATCCGTATCCCAAATATCTATAAGATGAGCTCTGAGTTGCTTGCGACGACATCGGCATCTTCGCAGAGCGATGAGGTTCAATTGGACAGAGCGACCACCGCGAATGGGCCATTACAAGCACAATTCAATGTCAATCCAAATATCGATCCGTTCACGTCTGCCACCACTCGGACCGATTCGAGTACCACCTATGGGAGCTCTGCTTTATGGGAGAAACTGAATGGGAGCACTGTAAGCGTGGCGTCTGTCGGAGCGCCAGTAGTTCATGAAGGGGCCGAAACGCCACGGGCTCAAAGCAGCGAGTCTGAGGAACTTCGCATCGCTAACGGAGCTGGAGTCGCAGAAGGTGCTTGGGATCCTCCTCTGGCACCTGCGAGAAAGAACAGAACGATCCAGACAGCGGGAGCGGACTATGCGATGGATCCGCCGCCCAAGATGAAAACTACGGGTATCGGATCGCGGAGTAGGGCAAAAGCCGAGGCGGAGGAACATACTGCTCAGGCGGAGACTGCATCGAGAGTGGGAGACCGCAAGCGAACACTTTCCGGCCAGGTTGCTCACCCTCCTCCATCGCATCCTACTGAGCCAGGAGCACCATACCGGCGCAGTGTACGACTCTTCAATCAGATCAAACCCACCACAAGCAAGCTGTCAAGCTCCGCTTTGGGTGCCAAAGATGGGAGAGAGCTCAAGAAGGTCAGGGCTACAGGTACAAAGGGCCGGAATGCAGCGACCTCAACCGTGGGCCGTGTTGTGAGCGGTAACCGAAAGCCCGTCAGCGAAACCATGGACAGTGACAGCAAAGACCATCGCTCAATACCAAGTGCACCAAACGCCGCGCAGTCTGGTTCCTCTAAGAATGCTACTGCGGATAAGTCCAAAGAAATCGAGGCTCTCGGTTGGCTATTGGAATTGTTCTCAAAGCTCGCGTCCCTTTTCTTTGCGCTAAGCCGTTACAAGTGCCCCGAAGCCATCCAAATAATCAATTCGCTTCCCCAGGGTCAACGAGAGACACCTTGGGTTCTGGCGCAGCTTGGGCGTGCGTACTACGAGCAAGCAAGGTACGCAGAGGCCGCAAAGTATTTCTCCCGACTAAAAATCATAGCGCCGTGGCGCACGGAGGACATGGAGATCTACTCGACCGTGCTCTGGCATCTGAAGAACGATGTCGATCTAGCCTACTTGGCCCATGACTTGATGGAGCTTGACCGTCTTTCTCCTCAGGCGTGGTGCGCGGTTGGCAACTCCTTCTCACATCAGCGAGATCACGACCAGGCTTTAAAATGCTTCAAACGAGCCACGCAATTGGATCCTCAGTTCGCCTACGCATATACTCTTCAGGGTCACGAATATGTCGCCAACGAGGAGTATGACAAGGCGCTCGATGCGTATCGGCACGGTATCAGTGCGGACAATCGGCATTACAACGCATGGTACGGTTTGGGAACAGTGTACGACAAGATGGGCAAACTCGAATTTGCCGAGCAACATTTCCGCAACGCCGCCACCATCAATCCTACGAATGCTGTCCTCATATGCTGCATTGGACTTGTTCTGGAGAAGATGAATAACCCGAAAGCTGCCCTGATCCAGTATGGCCGGGCTTGTTCGTTGGCGCCTCAGTCGGTTTTGGCTCGGTTCCGAAAAGCTCGGGCGTTGATGAAGTTGCAGGAGCTGAAATTGGCTCTCGCGGAATTGAAGATTCTCAAAGATTTGGCTCCGGACGAAGCCAATGTGCATTACCTACTTGGAAAACTTTACAAGATGATGCACGACAAGCCTAATGCGATCAAGCATTTCACCGCCGCCTTGAACTTGGATCCCAAGGTAGGTTGCTAATTACCGTCCTCACTGCTGAGAATGAACAGCATTTGCTGACTGACCCTCTTAATAGGCCGCACAGTACATCAAGGATGCGATGGAAACTCTCGACGAAGAAGAGGACGATGAAGATATGGCCTAAGTCTCTTTTCCCTCATCTATATCTTGTCTTCCTTTGGCCTCTACTTCTCTCCTTGACCCTTTCCCTTGGCCCTTCTATTTCTTGATTTTCGAGATTCCCGCCACGGAATTTGGCACTCGCGAGGGTTGGCGTTTTCAGGCAGTCCCTTTTCACAAAGCATTAAGCATATCAATGGCGTTTATCGGCCGGTTGGTGACAACGATGCATTTAACCAGCATGAGGTACTCGAAACCTGACGCATGCCGAGGCCTTCTACACTGTACATTAGCATTGGTTGGATTTTCTCTTTGGCGGCAGCTGCTGCATACGAGATGATGACTCCGGGATAACAGATTTCACGGTCTTCATGGACATAGGATTTCTTGTTCCTGGCAATGAGAATTGAGACACTATCTTTATGATTAGCAATATCGACAGACCACTTTGAACCGCCTATACGTCCAAGTTAGCTGGATAGAAGTGCTGACAGTTGGATCTTCAATTCTTCCGTAAGATGTATGCTCCTCGCGATCTGATCTCCTCTGCATTGAACAGTCTAGAATATCATCAGAAGTTTCTGCTGGTGATAAACGTCACACTTTCCCACGGTGCACATCATTCGCCAGGTTTGTTGACAGGCTACGTCAGTGCCGGAGCAGACCTGCCGCCATCCATACATCATTGTGCACACAGGGAAGGCGGTGAGCCAGCCCAACCAAATCGCCGAAGAACAAGAAAAGAAGAATTTATGTTGAAGACTGAACTGATCAGCTCTTTACCTACAGCCTGCATGCTACTGCTGTAGACTCTTCTCTTTGGGGTATCCTAATAATCCGATCAAAGTGCCTATTCTTCCTATATCACTAAGTCCTTTTTCACATCCGTGGAGAGGCTCTCCGTCCTCCACCCCGCTTGCGATCGTCAGCTGCTACTTCCACGGGTCATGGCTGGTCATTTGAAAGCTGCCCTTTGAAGAATAATTTCGTTTCGAATCGCCTGCTGCTCTGCTGTGCCTTGTCAATTAGTGCTTCAGCAGCTGTTTCGTCTTCCGACACATCTGGTAAGGCTTCATAGGGTTCACATACTGGAGGTTCATGCCCACTGACATGTGAAGCCATACCAGTTCTTGAAGAAAGAGGTTCAACTTGGGATCATACACCTCAACTCCAGTTTCATTTTTCTTTCTCTTGACCATGTCTTTTCTCTCATATGTCTTCTCGGGCATCAGCTCGTACGTCGTCGTCACCCTCTCCCTCTTCGCCTTGGGCCAAAAGGCACCCCGCGCTGCATTCATTGCCCGTTGTCTCGCGGCATATGGCTCGCTCCTCCTCTGCGCCACCTACGGCGTGATCGCATCAATCGTCCTCCGCCTCGTGGGCTATGGCCGAATCTCTCAATGGGCCACCGCTCGCAGCTTCAAATGGGTCATGCGCTACACCACCGGCGTCCGCTTCGACATCGTCGAGGGAATTGAATACCTCTCCACCCGTCCCGCGGTCTTCATCGGGAACCACCAGACCGAGCTGGACGTGCTCATGCTGGGCACCATCTTCCCGCCTTACTGCAGCGTGACTGCCAAGAAGTCGTTGAAGAACGTTCCCTTCCTGGGCTGGTTCATGGCGCTTTCGAGAACTGTTTTCATTGATCGCGCGAATCGCGAGACGGCTATGAAGGCGTTTGACGGTGCGGCGGAGGAGATGCGCGTTCACAGACAGAGCGTGTTTATCTTTCCCGAGGGAACGAGGAGTTATTCAGACAAGCCGGAATTGTTGCCGTTCAAGAAGGGCGCGTTCCATCTCGCGGTTAAGGCGGGTGTGCCGATTGTGCCGGTCGTGACGGAGAATTATGCGCATATCTTATCGCCTCGTAATTTGAGGTTTAATGCCGGCACAATCAAAGTTAAGGGTGAGTATCTTCTGGCGTTGGGATCTTCGAGACTAGTCCGCTCCATATCGAATCAAACTGACGCGAGAATAGTCCTTCCTCCGATTAGCACCAAGGGTCTGACTTCTGCCGATGTTGACAGTCTTACAAAGACCACTCGGGAGTCCATGCTCAAGGTCCTTCTGGAGATGGCAGAGAAGGATCAAGATGAAATCCGTGCAGCTCAAGCCAACGGGAAGTCGACCGCTGTTGAAATTTGAAGCGCTGGGAGACGATAGAGGAGGAAACTCGTCGCTCAGGACGAATTGATCCTCTCTCACTGATCTCTGACCTCTCCACGGCGGTATATATGATGGTTGAACTTCAGGGCCACGCGATCATATGCCAGGGCGGATAGAACACGACCGATTTTTCCTGCCCTGTCCCCTACTCATTGAAATAAAATTATGTTTCCCTTTTTGGTGTTTGGTTTCATCGAGTTGAAAGGGAATTGAGGGTGTCTTTTTGTACCGGAGCCTTTGGGTGGGAACATGTAATAGAATCGGCGGTCTGTTGAGGAATTTTCGGCCTCGACGGAGGAAAAAAGAGATACAAAAGGATGGAGGATTGGAGGTTTGACTTTTATCTTCAGTATGCGGTGTACTCGTTTTCTTTCATGCATGATATCACTACCGTGCAGTCTGCTGTCGTTATGTTTTCAAGCGTATATATACATGTTTCTTATGATTTTCATGGCCATGAGTTTTCTTTATTGCCTCGTTTTTGACACTGTCGACTTCATTTGAAGATTACGAGATGAACGATAGACCTGTTAATAGACCTGAAATTATGTCTTGCATCGCCAGTACAAGTCATCGTGTCGTGGACATAGAATGGTATCATCTATTTTATGACTACGCCCGTTCTTACAACCAGCACTTCGTCTTCCAGTGCTTTGAGAGCAGCATTTATCTTATTTATATTCAAGCACATTCCAAGAATGGAATGAATATAATTAATTACCGGTCAAGACAGCTGCACCATCCCATCGCACAAGGAGCAATATCTCTCTCGATCTCAATGCACTCCATCGCTCTCCAAGAATCATTTTCTTGGCCTCCTCCAGCCGTCTTCCCCGAGCGAAAAGAGAGACTGTCAGCTCCGATTCCTTTCCCCCTCGACGCAGTCGCAACAAGGTAATCCTCCTCAAACGCAACGATCTCGATCCGAACATCCTCCACTTTCTTCCCATGTAAGAAGGTCTGTACTTCTGTGTACGGCGTGCCCCATGAAGACGAAGATGAAACTAGTGACTCGGAGTCTTCTTCGCCTGTATATTTATTGACAGCTGGATCCGGCGCAATGACATTCCTGAATTCCAGCTCGCGCAGCCACGGAGCCAGGAGCGCTTCACCCGTCATTTTGATGTATGCTTCTTTGAGGGCCCAGTACGTGTAGAAGAGACGGAGACGGTAGTTGATGATCTCCTCATCTTTCAATTCTGTTTCTAGTCCTGCCGAACCCGAACCGTTTCTTCTATTCCGCGAAGGAGGAAAAGCACTCTTGATCGTCTCCAGTTCTCGCTGCGAAAACACCTCTGCGAAAATATCCACGAATTCAGACAGGGCTTTGGTTGTTGTGATGTTTTCTCTGCGCCCCCGTCGCTCGTTCACGCATGTAATGTCGATTCCTACTTGCGGCTGCTGGAGACCAGGGCCGGGAGTAGGGCCTCTATTTGGTTGCTGTGCAGAACTAATTCGAGTTGTAGTCGTCGTCGAAGACGTCGAAAAGGGAGCATAGGCGGTGCCAGCAAGCGCAACCAGAGAAGCCTGGTGGCTCACATTGAACTCGACACTCAAGACATCTGGCGATGATGAAGTGGGAATGAAACACGGCCGATGATGCGGTGCCGGGGTACGGCTGATAATGATTTGATTCCAGGGGATTTTGCAAGTCCGATGGATGAAGAGGTACTTCAATAGGTTCGAGGCAAGAGACATGCGTCGATCTGACAGATGGTAGAATTTCATCACTTTCTCTTGGTCGGATGGTTGGAGCGTGTCTAGGAGGGGTAGTAGTTCCGGTGACGTTGGTGATGATGAGGGACGGGTGTCGATGTACCATCGTGTCAGTGTAGGCATAGGCACTTGATCGGATTGGCGAGACGTCATTGTCACTCGTCTATTCGAATATAAAGTATGCGCGACCGGGACTGGACTGCTAAATGATGAGATTGTAGGAGCTCTATCACGATGCTTTATCGATGTTTATCGAGGGGTAGTGCTTTTGCGACACTCCAGGCAGACGATTCAATGCATGTTTATGCGACAAGGGAAAAGGTGCATAGGTCATAATATAATCATATCATAAGCATCTGTAACAGATGGCGCATCCATATCTATATACAGCCAATATGGTAGATCGTAGACGTGGTCCATATCGCTGACGGTAAATACGCGAGTGGATCTTATCTACATCCAGAGGGGCAGCACGTGCTGATAAGACCGGCCCGATACTAGTCCGGCGGTGGCAGAAACACTCCGTCGGAGATAATCATCACGGCGGAATACGGAGGTACAGTATACACCATTCTTGACTCATTTCCGCGGCAAACAGGAATGCAATGAGCACCATTACAGTCGGCGTTCTCGCCTTACAGGGCGCCTTTATCGAGCATATCCAGCTGCTGAAGAAGGCAGCTGCTAATTTGGCAGCGCAAGGTTCGTCCGCCTCACAATGGGAATTCATCGAGGTTCGAACGCCACAGGAACTGGAGCGATGCGATGCGCTTATCTTGCCGGGGGGTGAAAGTACGACGATTTCGCTCGTCGCTGCTAGATCCAATTTATTGGAGCCTTTGAGAGACTTTGTAAAGTATGTGTATTCTTTCCTGCGATCGGTGCATTCCAAATCTGACAATTTCCTCTGCCTAGAGTTCATCGCAAACCGACATGGGGCACTTGTGCCGGTCTCATTCTGCTCGCAGAGTCGGCGAATCGGACCAAGAAAGGAGGCCAGGAGCTGATCGGAGGTCTTGATGTTCGCGTCAATCGAAACCACTTCGGCCGACAAACAGAGAGCTTTCAGACACCGTTGGAATTGCCGTTCTTGAACTCGACAAACCATTCGTCACAAGCAGAAACAAATTCGCCGTTTCCTGCGGTCTTCATCCGAGCTCCCGTTGTTGAGAAAATTCTGCCGCATCAAGAAGGTATCCAGGTTGAGGAGAATAAGAGAGAAGCGACTATCGTTGCGCCGTCAAGAACGGCCAAGGACGAGGTGGCGCGTGAGGCGATGGACAACCATGTGGAGGTGCTGGCAAGACTCTCTGGAAGAGCGGCCAGACTTGCTAGCGAAGGTAAAGATATCAATGCAGACGACGAAGCGGGTGACATTGTGGCAGTCAAACAGGGCAACGTGTTTGGAACCAGCTTCCATCCTGAGCTGACTGCGGACGAAAGGATTCATGCGTGGTGGCTGTGCCAGGTGCAGGAGGCTGTGAAGAAAAGGAACAAAGCAGGAAACTGAACTAGGGAAAGGTTCTTTCGGAGAGTTCTGAAGATTTCTTTCTTTCGTTCTGGATATCAGGTAGACTTTCCATGTTGCTGTACCGTTCACAGAGATAGACCCACAAACGCCATGATTGCGCCAATAGACCAAGATTCAAAAGCAACCCCTCAATCACCTACCTTTCCCGTATTCTTCTTCCTCTTTCCTACGCTGTTCAGCGTATGTACGCTGTTCAGCGTATGCCCGACCGTAACCTCCACGGCCAGGATCATACTCTTCTCTGTACTCGTCACGGACTTGACCGCCAGATTTGCCCCGACTGCCACCAGCGTCAGAAAACTGAGTCGAGCATAAAGCACTACTATGACATACCCGTATTGCCGTCCTTCCTCGAAGCCAGGATCAAGATCCGTCCTTATTATTCTCTCATCCAATTTGGTGCCGCCAATGTACTTCAAACAATCCAGGGCATCCTGGTGAGTGTAATACTCAACGAAGCAGAAGCCACAAGGCGTTTTCGTAAATCGGTCGAGGCCCATAACAAGGCGCTTGATCTCACCACATCTGTATGTCTTCAGTAAGTGTCTGAAATTTCGCATCCTGGCGGGGGTCTCTTACTTCGCGAAGAGCTCATGGATCTGCTCCTCCGTGGTGTAGAAGGAACTGCGGCCGGTTAGCACGAACTGCTATCAGAGTGACCTGGCCATCCACCTACAGGTTTCCAACGTAAAGGGTTGTCGCATTCTTCAATTGCGCCAAGGGGTCTTCTGGCCTGTCACCTTCATCTCGATCGTGGTTAAACTTGCGCTTTTTGTTCTGGTCACCGCAAAAGTCAACTAGTCGATTCCTACAATCAATCCATAGATGTAAATACGCACCTTCCCCAAATAGTAGGCACTAGGCCTATCCAGTCTCTCGACTGTGTTCTCTCTTTCAGTAACCATCGTGTGTGGTGTGTGAGAGTGTGCAGTGCGAAGAAGGGATAGTATTTTCCTGTTGTTGTCTGCAGAGGAAGAGAAGCTGGAGCTGCGAAACAACGCTTGGCGCGCAGAGCAGCTTTGGCTTCCGCAGCGCAACACCTCAAATTATTTCCTAGACCGCATCTGTTGCCACCACCATTCCTTCTTCTCCAGTGATATGGGGCTATGGTCGCAAACTATCGACTCAACATCCATTTGAGGTCTTGTTCCCACTTCTGAGTTGAACACCGCTACAATGCCCAAGGTCCTCAGCTACACTCCGCCCTGGTTATGCCGTCCCTCACCAGGCGCCGTCTTCTTCTCGAGCACATCGCCCAAGACTGCGGGACTTGAGACGCAGAATGGCAGGAAAGAGAGCCAATACTTTGGACCTACGAGAACCCTAGCAAGGAGAGGCAACGAAGTGTTTGTCGTGGTGGATAATCAGATCCGTTGGTCCAACCTGACCAGACTAAAAGATGAATGGCAGCAACAATCAAAATCAAAGAATAAAGCCTCGGAAAAGGGGAACGAAGATACCAAAGGCACACAGAGAGATAGTGAAGGACAGACTCATTACAGGGTAAGCATGCGGCTTTTGTACCCTCTTTGGAGATGAAGGCTAATGCGGCTATCGAAGGTCTTGAACGTTCCAGTGTATGGCCAGATCAGACAAATTATCCCTTCTCCCAACGGTGCCTTCTTGGCTATTGTCGCAGATCATACTGTCCACATCTCAGTGCTTCCGGATTCTTCGCACCTCTCCGGCTCGGACATCTCGCCCATTCGAGTGAAGACTTATCAGCTTGGTCCTACAACCCATGTCATTCCTGAGGCGCCCGTCGTATCAGCAATATGGCATCCGCTCGGGCTTCACAGCAATGTCGGCGGTTGCCTTGTAACCGTCACTGCAGATGCCGCTGTTCGTGTGTGGGAGCTTGATCGCAACAACCACTGGTCCTTCGACAGACCGACCTTGGCAATTGACCTGAAGAAACTGGTGGACGGGACTTCGACAGACCAGGACTTTGCCCCCTCGGGGTTCGGAAAGAACAAGGGTTTCTCCGCCGACATGATCGATATGGAGGTCGCGTCGGCCTGTTTTGGAGGTAGCGGCAGCGCGGGAGAAGATGCCTGGGCGCCAATGACCCTATGGGTTGCCATGAAACCGGGAGATCTGTACGCTCTCTGTCCGTTGCTACCATCGAAGTGGCAAGCTCCGTCGACTACGATTCCGTCATTATCTGCGGCGATTATTCCAAAACTTACGGCACTCGAAGAAGATCCAGAGGACTTGGAGGATGAGTTGACGGCCTGTCGTCAACAGTATGAATGGCTGAAGGAGATCGATGACCAGGAGCCGCTATACGCTCGCTCGAATCAAGAATCTATTCCCGGTGCAGATATATTTGCCCGGCCGGTCAATCCTAGTGCGATTCCCAGGTTACAAGGCCCATTTCGAATCGATACTGGTGAGGAGATTGATGACCTCGACCTCTGCGATGTGCATGTCATCGCTGCCAAGGTCGACGTGGACGATCTCATGATGGGTGAAGATGAGGAGCTCGCAGAGGAGAAGGCGGAGGACAAGCTATCAGCCACGGTCATCTGTCTTTCGACTGGAAGTGGTAGAGTTCATATTTGCCTCGAGCTCGATGGAGTTGAAGGCCAATGGCTTCCTAAAGCCAAAAAGAACGCCTTCCGAACGCCTCTTTCTGAGCCTTCAGACCTTGTTCTGGTAGAGTCACTAGATACCGTCAGGGAAGACCGTCGGCAAGTCAATTGCTGGCCCATGTTTACAAAGGATGTCCATTCCCGCTACAATTTCTTCGTGACCACTGCGAACAACGTGGTCTTTTTTTCACTCTCTTCGTGGGCCCAGAGACTGGAGGCAGAATTGCAGTCTGAGGATGCTTCTGGATCTGCGTTCCGCCTGCAAGTCCTCTGTGAAGGTTCCGCGTCGCTCAGGGAGCAAGTCCTCCAGGTTGACGGAGACGATACCCTCGGCCCCGTGAAGAATCAGCAGCCTCATCTGGCATCATCTCTAGTCTTCTATGACTATGATCTGGGATATTTATTGCTGACGTACCGCGCCTCCCTTCCGTATGCCGCTATCCTTGACGCTCCTGAGGTCTCCTTCCCATCAGTGGCCGAGCTTCGACCGTTCGACACAAATGGCCCGGCCCAAGGTCCGGCCATCTTGCCACCTCGACGACCTCCCTATCAAGTCCCCGCCATCCTCTACTCCGGTTCTCCACTGGAATTCTTCGTCGACAAGCATGTCCCGCACCGCCAGCGCCACACGCTCAAAGAGCAAGTTCGTTTTTCTCCAGCAACCTTGGATTTGGTTGCCGCTGCACACCGCATCTTGTCTGCTCACACGAACGCTCTCGAAAGGGCTGCCTCAGACCTGTTCCGTCGCTGCGAGCGTTTGCAAGGCGAGATGCGCGACCAACTGAAGCAGCTAGCAGATGACGCCGAACGTATCCGGGGTGTGTCCAGTGAAATTGGGGAAGATGGACAGCGAAAAGAGGGCTCCAGAAGCGGCGAGGCCTTAGACAAGAGGCTGCAAGCTGCAAAGGATAAGCAGGAGAAACTTGTCCAGAGATATGAATCACTGCGGAATAAACTTTTGAAATCTGGTGGCCGGCCGCTTAGTGAGAAGGAGAAGGCTTGGATCTCGGAAGTGAACACTTTGGCGGGATCATTCGATAAAGTTGAGGAAGGAAAGGAAGATGGAAAGGCTCAGAAGCTCTCGCAGCGATTGGAGAATGTAAGTGGCTACGTAGTGCTGGGTCTGATTTTGAAGTAACAGCGCTGATGTGCACCATAGGTCAAAGCAATTGCGGCAGATCTGCTGGCAGAAGCAAAGACAGTCGCAGCACAAGCTCCGGCTCCAGCCGAGCCAGGAAGCCCAGTAACTCCGGGTTCTCAAGCAGCAAGGGTCCCGCAACGGTTACAGCGGGCTAAGGTTGCGGAGGCCATGAGGATGGTCGCGCGAGAGTGAGTTTTCGTCATCCCTGAGTCTTTCAGGTCTAAATTCCTCTTGCTAATCATATCATATGCAGATCTGCTGTTATTGACGCTATCACTTCGCGATTGGAACGGCTCAACTCCAGTTTGGAATGATCCATACTGTCCTTCGGAGGATGGGCAGTGCTCGATTACAGAAGATTCGGTTTCCTACAGTCCTTGATGAGGCGTCTGTGTTTGATGTTCACTTGATGCAGGGTTTACAAATCAACCCCTTTGGAGGTCTCTCGTACCAAATCTGGAATATTTTGAAGGTTACCTCTCGCTAGCATATCCTCACATCAAGAGCGATGCAAATATCACATTCAACCTATGTACTGTATGAGCCATGAGCGAACGTCATCTAATCCATTCACGGCCCGCCCCTTCTAGATCATATTCAAAGGTCTGTGTTTGCAATGCGTAACGTTGCGATAAGAATCGAAGCTACAGGCGATCATTTCTTCAGTCTAGTTGCCTAAACCTGCGCTCCAACGATACGGATCATCTCCAAGATGCTGCCGTCCTGGTCATCGCGTTCTTCCACTGGTGGTTCGGCTGTTCCTCTCTTGAGCTGAATGAATCTTTTTCTTGGGCAAGCTCTGCCTGAAAAGTTCAGCACACCCTTTTTCTTCTTCTTCTTCTTCTTCTCCTCCTTCTTCGCCAGCTCTGTCACATTGTCCCGGACCCTCGCGATGACTTTATAAAGCTCTTCCTCTAACGTTTCCAGAAGAACTTCGTCCTAACGCCCAGTAAGAATACCAGGTCTTCAGCCCATCCTTCCGTATATCCACTATCATACACCCAAACCTCACGGCTATATTATGGCGCGAGAATCATCTCCTCGAATGCACCAATGTCTCTTCGCCTAAACCCTCCAGGATCTTCTTCAGCTGTCGCTCATCCTCGTCTTCGCACTCCAGAGTCCGTCCCCTTCTCACTTTCCACCTCCTAACCACGACGTCGCACAGCCTAGACGCATCCATTTTCATCTCTGTAAAGACAGGAGGGTCTATAGGTGTATTCCTGGTTTTCTTGTCTTCGACATTCTCCTGGGGCCCTGGTTCGGTCGTCATCGCGGATACTGTTTCTGTTGCCTTTCCCAGTGAATGTCTCGCGTCCTTACTGCCACAAGCTTCACATTTTATATTTGTGTATGTTATCTGAATCATCTTCTGATATAGACAGTACTCTCGATGGCTTGTGATTTGGCAGAGCGAAGACCATTCGTCCCAGATGCAGCCGCAGAGAAGGAATTTGGTGGAGTAGTAGAAGCACATTTTCCTTGCGCGGAAATAGGTGGTGCTTTGCTCTGAAGGAGTGGTTTTTGGGATTTATACTTTGTTATCAATCAAATTCAGTCAAGATAAGAGTGGCGAGGGGGGTGATAGTATGGGAGGTAGTCCGTTGTGGTTAGATATATTTTTCTGCTTTCCTAAAGTCAATGGACTAGAAGTCTCAATACTGTGGCGGGAAGATGAGTACAAAGAATTACAAGAAAGAGACATATGATAGCTATTGCCAGCAGTGTTTCCCATCTTTACAGTGTGAAAGCTTTGTATTGATTGCTGATTCTTTGTCAAGATCTCTTCAGTGCTGTATCAGTCTCTGCAGAATGATTGTAGGGCTGGATAATCACGTGACTATAGAGAAAGATTGAATCATTGTTCAGTTGATGAGACAATTTCGATGTGAAAGAAATTGTCTCGAGAAAAGGCATTATGCTGTATGGATTGATACACACTGTGCTTGTTGTCCGAAGTTCTAATAATGTCTCCAAAGTCACAACTAAGAGCCTCTGGCGGATCCAGGACAAAGATCAAGAAGGATTTCAAACCCACTTCTTCATTTGATTCATCATTGCTCATTAGAGTAGATTAAAAAATTACAGTAACATTGCATGAGAGAAACAGAAGGCAAATCCCAAGCTCAACATTCCAGAACCCCCTACTGGTCAACCGCAGACTCAGCTGTCGAGAAGAGAGATCGCAGGCTCAGAAGGGCCGTAAGTCCACATCAAGAGACAATCCAGGATTGTATACCCCAGCTTGGAACAAGCAGCGTCCTTTAGAGTCGGGCATATCCTTCGAGTATACCAGTTCAACCCGGGTCGTCTGCCTGGCTTCAACACGCCAGTCCATTTGAACTGACGTAGAACCCACTAACCAGCGAAGTCGCAGACTCAACCCTCTCGACAATAAGCTCATACATCTCATCAATAATCTCTTCCCAAGAAGGCAGCACCAGCTCCTCCAATCTCTCCTCCCACTTCGCCATCTCACCCAGGAAGTCACAATTCCACCATCTCAGCCACTGACTCCGGTCCATCTCGTTCATACCGCACGTCGCAATGATATTCTCCATGTCGCGTTTCGCACGCAGCCAATCCGTGTACGGACCCATGATATACTCCTCCAGACTTGCAGTGTACTCCTCCACGTAGGCGTCATAGGCGCGCTGGTCGACGTGGAAATGCAGCACGTATGGGGAGAGCTTGGCCGCGGGTGCGAGAGTCGGGTTCTCAGGTTTCAGGTCGTTGGTCCAGGAAATGAGACGATCGACGGACTCGGCATGAATGTAGTAGTGGGGGGACTGCGTCTTGGGACACATCGCCTTGAAGCGGGTGCTGTGCTTGAGTTCGAGGATTTTCAGGCCGTTGAAGGCGATGGTGGCGGTGTCGCGGACATTATGGAGGGCGCGGAGGGCGGGTTGCGGAGTGATGGCTTTGAGCCAGAGAGGGAGGAGCAGGGCCTCTCTGTCAAAGATGAAGCGCTTGAAGGAGGACTTGTAGGTTTTGGCGAGGAGAGCCATCTTGTCAATTGAGTTTGAGGACGACAAGATCCAGTGGAGGATAATGAATGGAGAGGGTTGAGTAGAGGCAGAACGAATGTCACCCGGAGAACGAGCTCATAATGGTGGGACAGAGCGAGAGTAGATGGAGTGAGACAATTGAAAAGACGCGTCCATCCAGTAGAGGTAGACACAAGATTTGATAGAATTGGGCCCTGGAAACAGGACTTTGGAGGGGCGAACTTCGAGTCCAGAGTGGTAGTAAACAACGAGGCACCGCAAGATCAATGGTTTGTGTATCATTCTGGAGAACACCCGGTGTATTCACTGGGTAGATATCTCCACCTTTTGCTGCTCTTGTAGCATCACTAGGGAAACTCCTTGTAAACATAACATTTGTTGTTCAGGAAAGCATATAATTTTTCATCTGCAGAATCAATCAACAGTGAAGTACAAGTTGTCTCGTGCACTGCCTATATGCAAGGGAAAAAGAAACAGCTCCTTCTATTGACCATCTATCTCCTTAATGACGCCAGGAATTTGTACATTTGGATAGGACAAGATCATTTAGGAGCCTCCGTCCACGCAGGGAAAACCATCGGGAGGTTCTCAGGTGCCTGATCCGGCCAATTGGCACGAATGGTCTTCATGACTTCATCAAAAACGATCTTGTATCCCTCCGGAGTCAGATGCAACCCTGTCCATCGTCGTCAGCAAGACATACATCTACAAAAGCGACCGGGAAACACGCACCATCAGTTAGCAAGCTCGAGAGCTTATCATTGTTAGGGACGTCTCGAGACCCAGGCAAGGGTTGTCCCTCCTGCCAGCCAGCAAATTTCATGAAAGCAGACCAAATGTCTGCAACAGGGACACCAAGCAATGCACCGACTTCTCGAGCCGCATCGGCGTACAGTTTCGTGTGGGCAGCGGTTCTGCTTGGATGAACTGTATCTTTCGACTCGTCGAAAGCCTGCAGCTGATGCTGGTTGACTGGTGGAGGAGTGAGCAGAATAATTCTTGGGTTCTGGGCTACCATTGCGGGATGCTGGATGAGTTTCTTCAGGTTCTCCTGGTATGTTTCCAACGGGACATGCTGATGGTGACTTGGTACCGCTGCGTCGTTGGCGCCAAGGAAGATTGTCTGTTGATATCATCAGTGGTATTGTCCACAGAGACCCATTCTCGGTGAGATCGTTCTCACCATAAAGCGGACTGTGGCGGTTTCCGGCTTCGGAAAGAATTTGGGAAAGACTTTAATGGCATGGGCGGTAGAATAGCCACTGGATCATTCAGTGCTCGGAGCTTCCTCTTGGATCCTTGGTGACACTTACGAAAAACCGCGGTTGATGACGTCCAGTCGACGATTGTAAACTAAATAGCCATGTTTAGACTCCAATGATCCAAGAAATGTGAACAAAGCAAGCCAGTGCATGAGGGAAAGGAGGTTTCTATTCACCATCTTGGAGTGCAGGATGGAATCCGAATCCATTTTCTTGACTGGCAGACATCTCCGTGATGGAATCGCCGAAGAGAATGAATTGATCATAAGGCTTGTACAAGCCGTCTGCTTCGTTGGTGGACATGATGGCTGCGAACGGATTGACGTCTCCTTTGAAGCAATTGGTGATGATTGAGGTGTCGCTTCCAATGATCTCGATTGCAAGGCAGATTGAATCGATGATTGAAAAGAAGAGCGAGGAATGCTAGCGACTTAATACTGGCGAGGAGCTATTATCGCGGACCTACTCCGTACTCCAAGGGGTAAAAATCATCCGCACGATAACCACCATCCCAAGTCCATGGATAGAGACTCAAAGTTCGGTGAATTTCCTTTCACCCGATTAGCTGAGCCCCGACGATGGGGCACTGACAGAGCTATTTATCCACCAACAGCTATCTTTCTGACATGGCATCCATAAAGATACTGGCCTAGACGAATACAACGGGCTGGGCCACTGATTTTGAACGATAAGTTGAGCGATAACGAAGTTATGATGAAATGAAGAAAAAAGCCATGAGAAACAATTAGCTAGAGATTCCTTCCGTCCGAAATTGTCTTATGTATAAACTTATACGTCTCTGCCTCGGTACTCCGTATCGTGTACTACTGAATATATACACGAAGTGACCCTTCTGCCTAAATCTCCAGGCACCGCAGCAGGCTGGTCAGGCGATATGGCAGACTTCTTGCGACTCACAATCGCAAACCTGGAGCTGACTGACCAGCAACTCCTCAACTTGTTCCCTGACTCGGTGACCAGGACAGTAGGCCAATAGGCGATTTATCTCCTCGCAATGGCGGGTATTATTGACGAACAGGAACCTACAATTAAACTCCCTGGTTTCGGGCTCGAGATAACAGACTTTCCCCCTCGTCCGCTGGATGACGAAGGTCGCTGGCTGCGATATCCACACGCCATCGCCGATTCATGCGACAGTGAAGGTGTCACGGTCCTGGAGCGACGGATGCTGGAGTTCATCAATCAAATCACAGACAAACCTGAGTGGGAGAGGAAAATTTTCGACGAGGCCATTGTGCTGAAATGGAGGGCGGAGGCTTGTGTCAGGGAGGAGGAGATAGGGGATGAATTCCTGTCGAGCGCCATGTTCGATTATGTACGTCTCTGACTACCCTTGTTTTATTTACTGGCATAATTCCTGCAGCTGGTTGTGATGCCATTGATGTCTGTTGAAAATTCAAGCGCGAAAGAGGCGCAATGATGCCGTTATTCAACTGCTTTCTTATGATGAAACAGTGCATGGAAGAACTCCGCGATAAAGCAGTCTACTACCAGAAGTCGAGCATGGTTTCGGTTTGGGATTGCGAGACCGCAGTGGTCAAATCCGATGTTCTCGTGCCAGCAGCTCTGGCCGAGTCGCTTCGGGAGAGCGTGCGTTCATTGGAAGATGTTCCAGAGCAAGAAAAAGACTGGCATCCGGGCTCAGGCAACAAAGTCCTCGATCTTCTTCATCCATCGCTCTTCCCATTGATATACGGCCGGTCAAGAGCGCTGCCGTCCGGAACTGTCCCTCTGGAAGACTGCTCTCGTTTTATCGGTTCGGGACAGCTAGTGGACCCCCCACTAGCAGAGGCGGACCGTCAATTCCATCAGAAGAAGGCAGCCTGGGGCGAGAAAACAAATCTTAAAGCCTGGGGCAATTTCCAGTGGCTTCCGTCCAATGTTCACTTCTCGGAAACCGGATTGCCTCAGATCACCAGTTACGTCAACAACCTCCACCCGCAAATCCACAAAGATCGGTATGGGATCCTCGAGCAGTTTGTCGCGATTGCGGTTCCACTCTGGAATGAGTGTCTATCATGGTTTGAGGGTCGCTTTCGCATTGAAAACATTGAAGGGTCTGATCTTGACTGGGAAGTTCCTGCGGGATTCATGTATCACCCAGCAGACGATGAGCTCGGACCCGACGACGAACGCGGCCCTCTGACACTGGATGAGGTGCGAGAAGAGGCCTGAATTGGAGTGACCACTTCTACGAGTGGTTCCACCCATCGAGTTCTTATCCAGAGAGAACCGGGAGCCTTTCGCTCTCGCGCGCATTGGGAATCGCAGCCTGAACATCGACCGGTTAATCTTGAGAAGGATTTCCGGTCTTCCGGATTGCAGATCATTTTCAAACTCGCCAACATCCATCTCACACCGGAGCGGCCGCAGTACGAAGGCGGCTCCTGGCATATTGATGGAGCTTTGAATGAACATATTTGCGCCACAGCTCTCTCCTACTACGACGAGCAGAATATCACCGATAGCTACATCGCGTTCCGACAGTCTTTGAACCCTGAATGGATCGAAGGAAGGCACGAGCAGGTAAGGTTCTCCTTCGTCGCTGGTAGACTCACCTGATCACACTCGTGCAGTTCAGTAACTCGACTGACACCCTTGTAATTAGCATCAGTATGAGTCTCTAGAAGCGTACTTTGGGATCGAAAATGAGGGGGCGGCCATCCAAGAGCTTGGTCGCGTTCTCACCCGGCAAGGCCGTCTGCTCGCCTTCCCAAATGCCCTTCAACACCAAGTCCAGCCGTTCCGCCTGGCAGATCCGACTAAACCAGGCCACCGCAAGATCCTTGCCATGTTCCTCGTCGATCCGCACGTACCTCTTCTCTCGACCGCGAATGTTCCTCCTCAGCGGAGAGATTGGTGGGCTGCAGAGGTCCGAAAGATCGCTCCATTTGACAACCTGCCAAGGGAGATCTTCGATCTGATCATTGGATTCGTGGATGGGTTTCCTCTAAGCTGGGAAGACGCAGTGAAGGTGAGGCAAGATCTGATGGATGAGAGGGGAGCTCTGGTAGATGAAGTAAATAGCACGATGGAAGAGGTACGTAAATGTTTTGACTCTAAAACAAAGCTCTTGCATACTCACTGGTGACGTATCACTGACTGAATTTCTGCTTTCAGACTACGTTTTTCTTTTGTGAGCACTAAATCCTGAAAAGGATTCTTGGTGCTATCTACTCGATATCTGGGCGTCCATCTGGGCCCATTGACCCTGTTTCGGGTAATGCGGACTTCTAGGACAATCTAAATCTATCTCATGAAAGTATCGTCATAAAATATCTTGAAAACCAAAGAGTCTATGTTCGGAAAACAGAATTGCAGAAGCGGTAGTATCTGCAAGAACTTTTGTTTTGTCCCTCGAATTCCGACGGCACCTGATCTACAGAATGATCTCCTGAACCTTCGCGCGACCTTTAAACCAGCTGTCATCTCCTTTGATCGCAGCCTGGCGGATAGCGTACAGTTCGTCCAGGAAGGCGGGCACGAAGCTTCCGGGCCCACGGACGTATTCCTTCGCGGCAGCATTCTCAGCGGCAATCTCGTACATGAGCAGACCAGAAAGGACGGCGAGAAGTTTGTCGGATCGATGGACGGCCAGGAAGCACCCGGCAACAGTGCCCACGGCGCAGCCGGTCTGTATTCGGAAAGTTGGTTAGTAATCTTTAATGGAAACCGTAGAACCAGCAGACGAGAAGTATGTTGGAAGGAAATGGTCTCTACATACGCCAGTGACTTGACCGAGGTACTCGTGTCCGTTCCCAATTGCAAGGACGCGTTCTCCGTCACTGAGATAATCTACTGCTCCCGTCAAGAGCACGATGTTTCCTGAAATCATCAGCGATGATGTCCTTGGCTTGGAAGGTAGTGCGATAGGATTTTTCTTACTTTCTCTCCGCGCGAGGTCCCGAGCAAGTGTTGCCTTCTCGCGGTTGCTCAGCGTGCTTGGTCCACTGTCAACTCCACGCTGCTTAACCCCACTGCTACCAAATACTTCTCGGATCTCTCCTTCATTTCCCTTAATAAGATCGAAGTATCCGCCCGCCATAAGCTGCTTGACTGCAGCACGGCGGATGTGAGTCGCAGCCGCGCCAACAGGGTCATAGATCACAGGGTTCCCACGGGCATTGTACGCCTGAATCGCTTTTAGGTAGTTTGAGACACTCTCACTGGTCAACGTTCCCATGTTAATGACTAGAGCACCCTCAAAACCTGCCAGATCGGTGGCCTCATCGCCGTAGGGTGACATAATAGGAGATGCACCGCTAATAGTATACCCTCGTCAGTTCTGTTCAACAAGGCTAAACGGACTGTAGAAGAATGTAAAAAGCAACTTACATAGACAGAGCAATATTCGCAACGAAGTTGGCTACAACGTAGTTGATCATGTTGTGCACCAGAGGATGCTGTGTTGCCATTCTGCGGACGATATCTGGTACTTCTTGCGTGAGGAACACAGCTTCTTCCGGTCGTGCACGCTGGGGTCTTGTTGCGAACGGTGGCAGAGTCTTGATAAGCCTTGAGAATTCTGCTGCTGCCGCCTTTGGATCGTCTGCTCCCATGATTGCGCTGACGATTGCAACACCATCCAGTCCCTTTCGGGAAGATTGAGACTGATAAATGACACGCTGAACATTTGACAGATTAATGCCCCCAATTGCAACTGTGCCTACTGAGCGCCCGGAGTCGGCGATGGCTTCCAGAATTGCCTTGGTGCCTGCGGGACCAAGGATGCGTTTGGTATTGGTCTTGCTATGAGATGTGAGTTGCATTTCCTTTTCATAGAAACAAGTTGCCAGTTTTTGTTTCGAAGCCTCAGATTATCAAGGGGCGTCACTTACGTTGGTGTTGCAAACATCGTTCCAATACCAAGATAGTCCGCTCCTTCTTCGATGGCTTCCTTGGCCTCTTCGATGGTGGAAGCGCTAATGCCAATGATAGCGTTGGCTGGTAAGAGTCTTTTGGCCATTGTGATTTCTGGTTGAAGTCAGCAAGAGCGAATCATCACGAGATTCACAAATGCCTCATACTCATATCATCTTGTCCGAGATGGACACCCTCCACCTGAGCAGCAACAGCTACGTCAACACGGTCGTTGATAAGCAGAGGAACATTGTAAGCCTGGGTGATCTTGTGCAGCTTCTTGGCTGTCTCGATCATGACACCCGTGTCGCTGGTTTTGTCTCTGTATTGGACAATTGTGACTCCTGCGTAGAAATGCTTAGTCGACCAGAGGAGTCATGTCCAGTGAGATTGACTTCGCTCACCTCCTTTGCAAGCCTCCTCCACAACAGTGCAGAGATCTCGACCCTTGAGAATTGCAGGAGTAGAGTCGGTGACAAGGTATAAAGATAAGTCGACGGCCATCTTGAGATGATAGAAGAGAATAGGTGACTGTGGACAAAAGAGAAGAGGAGTTTAAGGAAGACGAAGAAATAGAGACTTTTTTTGCCTTGGTTATGTTCGTGACACACTGTTTCAATGCTCAAATAAGTATCTGGAATCCTGAGAATTGCACGAGGATCAATGCCCTAGTGAGAGATAATTGGCCCACTCCTATCACCCAAATATCTGAGTAGATTGCAGAATCTCATGGAGATGTAGATGGACCAAAAAGCTTTCTGAAAGCTGGAACCGGAAAACCATGGACACTGCGACACTTGTGGGGACATCAGGGGTGGTACACATAATCTACACCAGGTATTCGGAACCAACCTTAGAAGTCTCACTGCATCTCTCCATCGGCGAGTTCAATTAGAGATTGTAATCTTCATTTAGACATACATCCATCGCCTACCTAGGTAGAATTTCAGTATACCTACAGTAGTAATTGCCAGATGACTGCCGCAACAGGTTCGTTCGTCATGGAAATGCGGGGCTAGGGTGGGGGATTCCGGGATTCTCTCATCCATGGCCAAGTCCCAATGTTCCATTCTGGACATGAAAATTATCTCTACAACTAGAGGATCAACGTGCAGTCACAAGTACTGTTACCGTCTTTCAACCTTGATAAATCTTGCTGAGTGACACTGGCACAAATGTACCTTCAGAGTAACTGTTGCTGGAGAGGTATTTTAGGAAAAGATGAGGCCCAATGCAGGCACGTGCTCGGAATTGACGAATCATTATCTCCGAGTTTGCCGGCACTAGTCCCTTTATGGTCACCTTCGGCCGTGTCGGCACGGTGTGGCTGAGTCAGCACGCAGTTTGCATTGTTTTACATTTTTCTCTTCTGCCTGACTGCCACTTGTTTGTGAAATCTTTTCTCTCTTCTTTCCCTTTCCGCCTCCCAGAACAGCTCATCGTTTTCAAACCTTCGACGCTGTCTTTTCGTCGAGTCCATCAGATCTCAACGCGTTAACATCAAATTCAAACTCTGTCTGCATTTTCGCAGCACCGAACTTCTCTTCTCGAACGTCTTTTGGTCAGTTTTTACACGACCTTATTCAGTCTGTCGCTCGCCACCAAGTGTCCGACGTCTGACTCCCATCTGCAACAGACAAACCATCCGTTGGTTTCTCTCTTACCCTGCCAGAGAAAGCCACAGATACTCGTCGAGAACTTGTTCATGTATTCGTCCTGCGTCAGAGATTTCGAACACCACCTGCCGCTCAAGCTGCAAACGTTTCGCATCGCGTCGAAACCTTGTAGTATACATTCAAGATCCTGTGGTTGAACCCTTCGGGCTGCCGTTTCCGCTGTGACAAGTCGTCCACTTGACGATTCTCTTGTGAATTCTCTGTCAAAACCAGTGAGGAAACTCGCTACGCATGTCTTGTTCCGAAAAGAACATACTGGCCAAGAATCCCTCCCTCGTCCCTTTACGAAAGCCAACCTTCCTAGTCTTTTGAAGACAATTTAACCGTCACCATGGCTACCATCAACATTCGCCGGGATGTCACCGACCCCTTCTACCGCTACAAAATGGAGCGTCTCCAGTCCAAGATCGAAGGCAAAGGCAACGGCATCAAGACCGTTGTCGTCAACTTGAACTCGGTTGCCCAGTCTCTCAGCCGACCTCCAGCCTATGTGATCAAGTACTTTGGATTTGAGCTGGGTGCTCAGGCGAACGCGAAGCCTACTGATGACCGCTGGATCATCAACGGCGCTCACGACGCTCCCAAGCTTCAGGATTACCTCGACGGATTCATTGCCAAGTTCGTGCTTTGCAAGAAGTGCAAGAACCCCGAGACTGATGTCGTCATCAAAGATGGCAAGATCTTCTTGGACTGCAAAGCCTGTGGTCAGCGTTCCGAGGTCGATCCCCGCCTGAAGCTTAGCACATTCATTCTCAGGAACGAAGCATCCGGCAAGGGAGGGAAGAAGAACAAGGTAGCCAAGAAAACCCGTCGTGATCGGAATAAGGAGAAAAGTGAAGCCACAAACGGAGACAAAGATGGCAGCCCGGCAGACAGCAACAACTCTGACAACGGCGAGGAGAATGGCGATCTTGCCATCGAAGCGGGAAGCGACGATGAGCTCACCCGCCGCATCAAAGCCGACGCCAACCGTATCGAGGCCGAAGACGAGATTGAGGATGACGACTGGGCCGTTGATGTGTCTGAAGAGGCCGTCAAGGCTCGTGCCAAGGAGCTGCCTTCTGACCTCAAGCGTTCTCTCGTCCTCGACGATGGCGACGAAGAGGGAGAGGCAGACGGTCCCTCAGCCTACGATCAGCTTGGAAGCTGGGTCATCAGCACTGCTACTGAGAAGGGTGGCGTTACTCAAGTCAGCGATGTGGACATCTACATGAAGGCTAAGGAATTCGGCATCGAGTCCAAGCACAAGACCTTGGCTGTGCTTGCGCAGACGATCTTCGATGAGAAGATCGTTAAGCAGATCGAGGGTCGCGCCCCAATGCTCAAGAAGATGATCACCTCTGAGCGCCACGAGAAGGCTTTCCTCGGTGGCACTGAGCGGTTTGTTGGCAAGGACCACCCTGAACTGATCTCTCAGGTTCCGGCCATTCTTCTGGGCTATTACCAGAATGATCTCATCTCGGAGGAAACTCTTAAGGCTTGGGGCACCAAGGCCAGCAAGAAGTACGTTGATCTGGCTACTAGCAAGAAGGTCCGCAAAGCCGCCGAGCCATTCCTCGAGTGGCTCGAGAATGCCGAGAGCGAAGATGAGAGCGAGGAAAACGAAGAGTAAAGGCTGGAGGATCAGTACTGACCTCCGGTTCCGATCTCTCCTCTCATTCTTTCTTTTCCTAATTTCTCTGAAGCTATTCCATACTACAAACAGTCCTTACCGTGAGAGACAACATCAGACATTGCTTGAATTGCCTAGCTACATTCTGTGTATCAGGTCTTGTTTCCGCATCACGTACCTGTAATAGGATGAGATTATCTATAGCCTTCAATCGCCACTCACTTTGATTGCCACCACTCATAAAGCAGTTATAAAAATTTAAGTCACATAAACTCTAGCAAATGTCTACCACGTTTGCCCCCTCTTTTAAATGAGCACACTTCGCATATATTAGTAATTCGATTTCCAGAAATTTCGTTTCTAGGGCATGCCAGTTGATGCCCAATCAGTACTCTAGATTGTTCATGTACCTAAGTAACTAGAGTCAATCCAGCAATACATAACGGATTCCTGTAAGATATTTCACCCTAATCTTGTAGCAATGCAGCTTTCTGCTTATTAAGTTTAAGATAAGAGTTTGACGGCCAGCTCATATGTCATATACACCTCATACAGGTTTAAATTGTGTCGATAATGGCAATATTATAAGCCTATTTCACATATAGCTTGGTCTAATGCGCATACTACACTTCCAATTACCCATAACTGGTACATTTACCCTGCAATTACATTCTAGAACCTTTCCTTGATTATTCTGAGAAGACTATATTAATAGCATGATGAGTGTCATAAGATGTAGTTAGATACAAGGTACCGACTACCGAGGGAATAAGCAATAATGTCTCTAATCACTCAACTGTCATGAGAATGCCAAGGTGAAGAGAAAGGAGCTAATTTCATTGTCTGCATTCTACACAGTAATGACTATCTATTTTGTGATAGATCGCAGTATAAGATGAGCTGATATCTCTGACAGATCTGAGCACTCACTCAGAACTAGCAATAAGATTGAAGTTTCACGCATAAAAGAAAGTCAAAGCCGATGGATGTCAATTAATCGAGAAGAGTCTTTATCATGACAAAACATAACCTTAAAAGAAGCAGCCTCCTCGAAGTAACCTCCTTCGATAATCTTATTATATACATTAGTACATTGATCTTCCTTCGTCTTGTTCGATTTTACGTGGCTTTCTCTCGTGTTCTCTTGCTTGAAAGATTGGTCTCTTTTTTCTCTGTCAAGTAATTTCTGCACTTCGTCTCCGTGAAGTCCTTGTCGTCGGTCCCGGCATATACAGCTGAAGACTCAGGTGTACTCATTGTGGAAGTTGAGTTGTCCTTGAGACTAGATCAACTAGTTTTGCAGGTTTCTTCACCAGTTATGTGAGTGCATAGCGTGACTGTTGGATAATGGGCAGGTATTGAAGACAAGGTAGAGAATTGTTATGAAGTTGTCTACCGAGTTGCTGTCCCGAGTCTGTTGGTAAGTTTCTGCCTCATTTCTTAACCATGGTTAGGGGGACGTTTATACACATTCTTCTTTTTGGATCGGAGCATCAATAAGGTTCAGCGGTTGGAAGTCACAGTTGAAATGCTTCCCCTGATGCACAGAATAACGAACGGAGATCTTGCTGAAGCCTCGACTTGTAGGCTTAGACGCTGGTTGTTGAAGAACCTGAGCTTAACGTCTATTCTCAGCATCGAGCCTACAACAAAGCTCATAGGTCGTCAGTCGAGGCTTCAGACTGCCCACGTCCATTGCCCATCGTCTCAAGCAGTACCAAAGATGGAGATAATTACTTTGACGAAGATACAGCAATTGAGGGAAGAGATGTTGACGTCCAAGGCTCTTTTGGAGCTTATCGCGATAGCAAATATCTTATCGCAATATCAGATCACATGACCATAATGAAAGCGCGTCACGTCACGTCGCGTGCCCGCAGCGAGAGCTGCCTAAGGTTGACTTTCTCAAGCACATTGATGCCTTCGACTGTTGCATCCATCGCGATAATTTGGACCCAGCAGTCTCGAATATTTAAGGTTGGATTCGTGCCTTAGCTATCTTATTTGTTACCTTCGTTCCACGGTGTTCAGCTGTTCGGTCCTCATCTACGTTTCTTGATTCATGCCAACAGCGCTGTGAAGTCTATGCCCGTCCTCCGCATCTCCGGATTTAATGTGCCCATCTTGAGTTGTCGAAGATCTGTTGTTTATAGCACCATTCGGACGTGTACATCGACTCATAGCTCCGGAAAGTCTTCCAAGAAACCCGCCTCATTTGCAATTGCCGTTTCTCTCAGAAGACAAGCGGGCAGGAATCTTCAGCTGAAACGAGAACATTGTTTGGGCACCGATCCATCTTGTCTTTTCACATCAAGTCGTCCGAAGATGGCGGATTCTAAGGCCACGAAACAAGCCACATTGGGGTATGTCCGCAATTCGCAACTGACCATTGGGTGCGCCTGTCCGGAAACGATTCAATTGCTTGGGAGTTCATCGATTCGCTGACCTAAAGCATTTGCGCGGCATATAGGAGGTTTTTCGGCTCAAACGCAAACTCAGCGAAGGAAGCACCGAAGAGACAGACCACTCTTGCTTTTTCAAACAAGAGGGAGAAGCATAATGATGACCGGGATATTCATGAGGCATCAGCGGAAGAGCGACCAGTACCAGTGAAAGAGGAAATTGAGAAAGAAAATATACAAGACGCCAAGATGGTGAATGGTGTTGATGAGGATATTCCGGCGATCGAGTCTGAAGAGCCAAAGGCTGTGAAAAGAGAGAAGAGCCGCGACGACGAAGAAAGTGAGGATTCTGATGTTCAACCCGTTGCAAAGAGACGCAAGAGGGGAACAAAGGATGATGCCACCACCGTCGCAAAGAAGAAGTCGCCGTCGCCATCCAGGAGAAGGTCCAAGAGCAAAGAGTCCAGCCCCAGAACTGCGCCACCAACAGTGACGGTTAAGAAGGCCTCGGGAGAGGAGACGCCAGTGGAGGAAGGCGTGAAGTCGGATACGGATCCAGATGAGGTGGAATCAGTCAGCGAAGAAGAGGAAGAGGAGAAGCCCGAGCTGAAGAAGAAGAAGATCGAGACAGCACAAGCAACGCTGAAAGGGAGTGGAAAGGATCCCTATCCGGACTGGAAGCCGGGTGAACCTGTTCCCTATGCAGCATTGTGCACCACGTTCTCTCTCATAGAAATGACTACGAAGCGTTTGGCTATTCTTGCCCATTGTTCCCTCTTCCTCCGCCAAGTACTCCGTCTGACGCCCTCAGATTTGCTTCCTACCGTCCAGCTGATGATCAATAAATTAGCAGCCGATTATGCTGGCATTGAACTGGGTATCGGAGAATCTTTGATCATGAAAGCCATTGGCGAAAGTACCGGGCGCAGCCTCGCTGTAATCAAAGCAGAACAACACGAGATTGGTGACCTGGGTTTGGTGGCTGCGAAGAGTCGATCCAACCAGCCGACTATGTTCAAACCAAAACCATTGACGGTCAGGGGCGTCCATGAAGGCTTGCTAGCAATTGCCAAGGTTCAGGGCCATGGATCGCAGGACAAGAAGATTTCCGGCATTAAGAAGCTTCTGTCAGCAGCTGATGCAGCAACAGCCGGAAAAGGAAGCAAAGGCGTCGACATCACGAAAAACAAGGGCGGTCCTAGTGAAGCTAAATATATCGTTCGCTTTCTGGAAGGCAAGCTGAGACTGGGATTGGCTGAAAAGACAGTTCTCGTGGCACTGGCTCAGGCCGTGGTTGCGCATGAGGCTGCTCTTAAGGGCGAAAAGGTTCCAAGCGCTGAAAAGCTAGCTGAGGGTGAAGCCATTTTGAAAACTGTCTACAGCGAGCTGCCTTCGTATGAAGTCATTATCCCGGCTATGCTTGAGCATGGGCTGTTCAATCTTCGTTCAGTCTGCAAATTGCAACCAGGCATTCCGCTTAAGCCTATGCTCGCTAAACCAACAAAGTCTATTACGGAAGTTCTTGACCGGTTTGAAGGTAAAGAGTTCACATGCGAGTACAAGTACGACGGGGAGAGAGCCCAAATCCATTACGTCGCGCCTGATTCCATTCATCAGTATCCGAGTGCAACTGCCACCTTACAAAAGGACGGCAGCGGACTGTGTGCCATCTTCTCTCGCAACTCGGAAGATTTGTCGAAAAAGTACCCTGATATTTTAGCCAAGCTCGAGACATGGATCAAGAAGGATGTCAAGAGCTTTGTCCTGGACTGTGAAACAGTCGCCTGGGATACCATCAACAAGAAGGTTCTACCTTTTCAGCAACTGATGACTAGGAAACGCAAGGATGTCAAGGCAGAAGACGTTAAAGTCAAAGTCTGCGTCTTTGCATTCGACCTGCTGTTCTTGAACGGAGAGGTAAGTCTTGGCTCACCGTTGATATGTTTCCAATACTTACAGCCGATGTAGCCTACAGTCAAGAAGTCCTTGCGAGAGCGTCGGCAGCTCTTGCACGAGTCTTTTCAGCCGGTTGAAGGAGAATTCCAGTTTGCGCAATTCGGCAATACAAATGTGTTGGACGAAATCCAGAATCTGTTGGATGAGAGTGTGAAGGCTTCATGCGAAGGACTTATGGTGAAGATGCTTGATACCGAGGAAAGCGGCTATGAGCCGAGTAAAAGAAGTCGAAACTGGCTAAAGGTATCGGTTTCTCACGAGCTCCAAACCCTTCATCTTACACTCTTGACTGACACTTCTGCAGGTCAAGAAAGATTACCTCTCTGGACTTGGCGATTCTCTTGATCTCGTTGTCCTTGGCGCGTACTTTGGCCGTGGTAAACGTACCTCCGTCTACGGCGCATTCCTTCTTGCTGCCTACAATACGAGCACTCAGAATTACGAGACTGTCTGCAATATTGGAACTGGCTTCTCGGAGGCGATGCTAGAGGAGCTTCACAAGGAGCTCTCACCTCTGGTCATTGACCAGCCAAAACCATTTTATTCCCATTCAACGGTCCCGAAGGATCAGCCGGATGTGTGGTTCGAGCCACGTTTCGTATGGGAAGTCAAGACTGCGGATTTGACACTGAGTCCGAGATACAAGGCTGCAGCTGATGAGTTCGTCGGCACTACAGGCGGAGGAAAGGGCATCTCCCTCCGATTTCCACGTTTCATCAAGAAGAGAGACGACAAGAAGCCCGAGCAAGCCACCACGACGAGGGCTATTGCGGAGATGTATCGCAGGCAAGAAGCAGTGGCTAAGGAAAATACCGGCAAGGGCGGCGTCGATGATGATTTCGAGTACTGATAACAATGTCGCGCTAGCTTGGTCTCATAGGCGTACATGTTTCCTTTTGATCCGAAACATGGCGGCCATGTTTGGGAACGAATGGCTCTTTGTTTGACTGTGCCTCATCATTCGGATACTTCCACGGTTTGATATTATCTGCGTTGGAGTGACTGCCCCGTGGATATGGCGTTATGGTGAATTCGCATCTTCTGTAAATGTTCAACTGGCTATTGCATTAATTTGGTCTTGTCCGAATGGGAGCACCGGATTTTTCGATGCTATTACAAACCATTGATATCCCGGATTCCCCGCTGGTTGGAAATCGGTTTACTTGATGAAACTTAGACACCTGGCTATGTAGAAAGCATCAATATTTACCGCTCAGTCAGACTATTTTTGTTCGTCCAAAGGCGGCTTTTTGCGTCAAACACACTCCGTACAACGGGGAATTTATCATGATCCCGCTCATGTAGCGAAGCATACGAAACAAGTAAGGATGTCCTCTGCCCCCGCCAAAAGCAATGAGGCTTGAGAGCAAACGCGACGATCCTGGCGACATCTCCAGCTGCAGAGGAACACTGGTGATCACCAACAGATTCAACATCAGTAGTGGTAAACGACGAATTGATAACATCGACCAAGTCTAGTTGGGTCGGACTTCTCTTTAGAACTGCGCTTCTCCCTCCATGAGTTTAGTACACTCAAGTGTTTTGTGACCGAATACTCAGCCTCAATTTTTTTAATGTCGCTTTTACAGTGTTTATGGACGCTGGATTCACACAGCAGTTCGTATCTTGTTCTTCTGTCTTTCTCACCGCCCTTGATTGACCGGCAGAGAATGCCGGCGAAGGCGGTGTCGATGAGATGGAGAGACAATCGCGATGACGATTCCATCAGATTCATTCAGCATCAATAGGAGCCAACTCGAGGCTTTTCAGGGGCGTTTGATTTGGAAGTTACTGAATTATTCACAGTGGGAATATAGTCAATTAGCTAAAGCTGACCTCAAATGGCACTCTTAATGTCCCAAGACATCTTTCGGATTTGAGATCTCATGAGCTTTGGCAGAGGCAAATGGAGAACTCACGACAGGAGTCTTTCAAGAAGGCATGCACGTCTGCTTTAACTCCAATCTGGGTACTTTACTGACCGCCACCAATTAGTTGCGCCCTCCCTGCGTCGAGCTCAGTGCTGTTGGCCTTAAATTTCTCGGCCACCAAGCTACTTCAAACGATGTCCTCCGAGCCCTCGAACCAGTATACAATGTTCTCAAAGAACGTGCCGATAGCGATGCGCTTGACGAGAAGTTAGCGGAATACGCTTTCTTTCCTCTTACGAATATCTTCAACGAAACTCAGAGGGTCTCTGCTCGATGTCTCGAGGTAGCCGTCAACTGCTTAACGATTCTGGTTGCGAAAGGATGGCGGCGACGTTTATCCCCCGAGTTGGGAAAGCAGCTTATAATATTAATGACATTGATCGTGGGAGGGACGCCTGGTCAGAAGAACGGAGATAAATCCGGAAGGAGTCAACCAGAGGAGCTGGCTGTAGCAGGATTTGATTGCCTTGCGGCTATTTTCCTTGTCCTGGAAGGCCCTGTGGCGGAGCGCACAATCTTCCATGAAATTGGGACAGCGACCATCGTTGACCAGACAGTCTATATTCTGCTCGACGGGATTCTAGATGACAGATCTAATGATGTCTGTGTTGCTGCGGCGAAAGCTCTTCAAGTACTCTTTGCGCGCATTACCGATCGCGTGGTCTTGGCCAGTATTATGCCGCGAACAGTATCCGCCCTGACGAAAGTGTTGAAGCCAACTACCCAAGTAAGGCGTCCTTACCGCCTTCTGGAGGTCTGTTTGCACGTTCTCACCCTGGTGTTGAGAATGGTATTGAATGATCAAGTTGCAATGGGAGCACCGCAGAAATCAGCCCAGCCTTCAGAACCAAGCGAAAGACCAGTGCTAGACGAGTCCTGGCTAAGGGCTACCACCACTCAGATCAAACTTGCACTGGCAAATGTTATACAAATTCGGCGTCATGAGCGGCCAGAAGTGCAAGCTGCACTACTACAACTCTGCTTGATGGTCATCGAGGACTGCCCGACTACACTCAATGAATCATTACCCATGATGGTCGAGACTCTGGTTGTGCTTTCAGAGTTGGATAACGAACAGAGACCGAATGATGCGTATTCAAAACTTAAGCATCTTGCCACTACGTATCCAAATGTTGTGGATCTTCTCAGAGATTCACTACACAGCTGGATATCGTCCTTCCCAAGGACTATGCAAAATAATGACGAGACAGCCAAGCAACGGGGCATTAAGCAGATCTCGACCACTTACCAGATTCTCTCACAGGTTCAAGCTGGCTCTGATATTCTGACCGCTGGCCTGGCTTCAGGATTATGTGACAGTGTCGCTGCTGCCGTAAATGCACGTGGCAGTGCCCTTCAGCCATTGGGCCCTGACGGCGGCAAAAGCCTAGATCTGCAGGTAATTGACCAAAAAACTAAATCGATGTCGTTTCCGCCAGTGCTCCTGGAGCATCAAAGTCAGCAACAGACGCTCAAAGACCTTCAAACAATGGTCGGAAAACTCACTATGTCGGATTCTGGTGAGGACATCACGCGCTCAGTCATCAACCGGATACACCAGGCTCCTGGAGATTCGATCGTTGCGCCGCTTTGGCTTGCTTTAAATTTTCTTAATTCCAATCATCAAGTAACTGACAGTTTTGACGATTTCGTGTCGTTCGATCAAGCGGAGGCCTCATGTGTGTCCTCCACCCGTGCTGGTATGATTGAGGAGCTATATTACATCTCCTTGCCGATATTGAACCAGCCGCCAACCGAATCACGAGATTGGCGGGTGCTGGCACTCGCACTAGAAGCCATTGCACTTCAAGCCCAGCAACTTGGAGAAGCGTTTCGGCCAGAGTTGATGGATGCACTGTATCCTACTCTTCAGCTTCTCGCATCTGGCAACTCCAACATTCAGAAACATGCCATGGTATGCCTTAACATACTCGCCACGGCATGCAATTACGTTGATACAAGCACAATGATTATCGAAAACGTGGATTATCTTACGAACTCGGTCGCCTTGAAGCTGAATATGTTCGACGTATCGCCTTATCCGTCACAGGTCTTGCTCATGATGGTCAAATTATGCGGGGCCAGACTTATCCCGTATTTAGACGACTTGGTGGACTCCATATTTGGTATCGTGGATATGTATCATGGATACCCGAGGCTTGTCGAAATAATGTTCAAGACCCTGGCTGCCATTGTCGAGGAAGGTGTAAAGAAGCCGCACTTGCTAGCCATAACGAGTGGCGGAGACAACGATTTTGTGGATCACCGCAAAAGGCAATACCAGAGTCTACCTGTTTCCACTGTTGCGGAGGATCTGGCTGCTCGGAAGGCAAAACGTGCCAGGTACTCAGATGAGACTCTTGTGGACGACAGTGAGAGGTATTCGCATCCAAAACGGCCGTGGGCAGAAGAGGGTAAAAAGGAAGAACGGCCTGAACCCCACGATGATTCCCTGTCAGACATTCTGGAGAAAGGAGAATCAGACGAGCCGCTGCCACCACCGCGCGAGCCTGAAGATGCTGAGAAACCGCTCAGCAAGTCGCACAATCTTCTTCTTCATATAGTCAAATCGATACCTTCACATCTCTCTTCGCCATCCCCTTATCTCCGTCGCTCACTGCTTTCAATCCTCGTGCAAGTCATCCCTGTCTTATCACAGAATGAGAACAGCTTCCTACCGCTGATCAACGAGCTATGGCCGGCAGTTGCTGCGAGGGTGACCTTTCCAGCTTTACTGCAGAGCGAGTCATCCTCAACTGCTCTTATAGCAAGAGACCCTTCTTCCAGTCTTCCCGAACGACCTCGGCAAGGTAACGATGGATACGATTTCCAGGAGGAAACTTATGTCATAGTGGAAGCTTGCAATGCCATAGACGCCATGTGTAAGGGCGCGGGGGATTTCATGGCGTCGCGAGTGGAAACCGAGTTTCCTCGCTGGGAACGTCTCTATCGTCGAGCGTGGGAAAAGGTCCGTCAAGACGCAGAAAGAGCAATTGAGCGTCGAGCTCACCAGCAGTGCAAGTCTTCAACACATGGCACATCTCAAATAGATGCAAGCGAAGGATCTCCAGGAGAGGCTAGTCACGCAGTGGATTTTCTTCCTGGTCTCAGTCTCTCTCAATCATCCTCACTGACGACGTTGGGAGCTGCTGCTGGATCGGGAGGAAACTTCACGCCGCATCACCACCTCTGGAGAGCATTGACCTCTCTCTTCATCACTGTGCTGACGCATGTCCGCCTCCCGCTGTCTGTGGGTGACCAGATTTGCGAGTTTCTGGGTGCTTGGATTGTACGTTATGCCGGGCCGGGATATTACGCTCTCTGTTGTGGAACGTCGACGTCTGGATCATCATCAGATTTAGCCTCTCGATTCCCGCAACAAGTCCACCCAGACATCAAGTCTGTCGAGGATGCAATTCACGCAATGGAAACATGGAATACGGATCTCACCTGGTTCATTTTCCAGCAGCAGCGAGCTCGGGTGCTTGAGATTGTTGAGAAGCGTCACCCGGCGTCGAAGGCATCCATCATCAACGATCAGGCGGTTCTACTTCTGAAAATTCCAGGGATCATTGGGAGCAAACTCAGATTTGCAGAGATAGACTTCTAGAGACTAGAGCTAAGTAATTAAGTCATCTTAATGCACAATCTACCATACCAACCAAATTCTTGCAGTAAATAGGCAATGAGCTAGCTAGCTATTTTAGCTGCAACGTAAAGCAGCTTACCCCTTATATTCTTGTAGGGAATTTCATGCTTCAATAAGCATCAATCATTTATGAGAGGATAGATAGACACGTACATATATATAGCACTGAATACTCAAGAAGACCCTACCATACAATTTTAATTCAATTGCCAACTATATATAGCCCAGGCTTAGGTGTTACTATCCCCTGGAGTGATCATTAGAGATACAGATCAAGTGTAGTGATTTATTTCTTCGTACTGATGATGAACAGTCACTATTATTGAAATAGCTATCCGAGACTGCCTACTACTGATCTACCTAGGTAGGTAGAGTAGATCCTGACGGGATTTTTCAGCCCAAGGGCGGCGCGCGTTGACCAAATAGAGCGATTGCCTCAAAGAGAGAGAAAAAGTCTTGCTGCTATCCATTCTCGATTCGCCCCCGGAGCTCCTACGATACAGTATGTATGGTCCAAGGAAAGAAACGGTCACAGTGTGGCTAGGTGTAATCCGTGCAGATGTTCAATAGGAAGCGATTATTACTCTGGGACTCAGTAGGACTCGATCCAGGATCGCAATCTTGATCACATCGATCAATCACGCCTTCTTGTACATACATGTCATCGCGGCGAAGAGACCATAGCATGGGTAAGAATGGCTTTGTACGAGTCTTCAATTCACATCGAGCGTGTTGGCCCAATCCATACATACAATTTGACAAGGACATTCAGGCAAGTCATCAAGCATCCAAGACGCCGAGCCGGTACATTGAACAAATTCACCATGACCACCTTCCGTAATGGAAAACAGGCGCTGAAGAATGAAACAAAAAAGAAGCTATAGCTCTCTATGTAGACGCTTGTGTCCTCTAAATCCTTCATCGGCTCTCATAAACCCTCCCTCGCGGATCCTCAAACCAAAATTGATCAATATAACAGCGACAAGACCAACACCAACCACTGTGGGCCCCCATTTCTCATAATAGACGCGCTTGACGTCGCGGCGTTTGCGGATCTTGTCCACGCGCCAAATGTACAGGACAAGACTGTACAAGAGCGCCAGGGCGGCGAGAATGGTGAATGCCCATGAGGAAGCAAAAGTCACGTAGTCGTCTCCGAAGTTGAGCAGTGTTGCGGCGATGGAGCCCAGGATGATGGAGAACTCGAGCCAGGACAGGAAAGTTCGTTCGGCGGCGAAGTAGACTTTGGGTTCGACGCGGACGGGGACGTAGATGCCTAAAGCGCGTTGTTAGCGAGTGTTTGAGAGAGAGAGAGAGAGAGAGAGAGAGATTCAATGAGAGAGACGAAAAGGACTTACGTTTGCCCTTGGGAGCTGTGAATCGTTTAATCGTACGCCGAGCACCCATGACGGTGATACCGCGATCCTCGGGAGGTGGTAGGCGCGTTGGTCGTGGTCGCGGAATCATCACTTTGAGGACATTGACCACTGAGGTTCCAGTGCGATGGGCATAGTACTTGAACAGTTGCTTGTAATAGTAGGCTCCACCGATTCTTCTGGCCTCTTCCAACTCGTCCGAGTCCACGGATTCTTCATCTGAGTCGTACAACGGGTAATCCTCGTCACCTGGGAGCGGCTGAGCGGCAATGCGTTCCTCAATGTCGAGAGCGTTTCCGTCAGTGTCAGCAAACAAAGCATTCCCGTACTCTGGCTCTACACCGTGAGTGGCCTCGCCGTTCTGGGCACCCTCGTCACGAGTCTGCACGTCACGCGAGTCTTCCTCGTCCGACTCTTCGTCCTCCTGAGTGTCATTGGCAGATAGCGATGTACTTGCTAGTGGGCGCTCAATACCGAATCGACGCGTCGCAGGCTTGCGAATGTCCACGTCCATCTGGGGCATCCAGAAGGGAAGAAGTTTGATCCGGTCGGGGAAAAGCGTGGCCGTGCCATGGATGAATTTACTGAACTTGGGCACCGCCTCCACTAGGTGACTTGCAGTCAAATCTCTGATCCACTGAGGGGGTTCCTGGCCAGCTTGAGTCTGCAGCTTGACTTCCAGAACCGCATAAGGGAATCTCTCGACATCCTCGGGAGGCAACTGCGGAAACGGGTAGTCGACTCCAATATCCATCCGACGCCAATTGTCACCGGCACGCCTGCGCCCGTCAAGATTATCCTCACGCACCATCGTCAATTCCGTATCGAGCGAGATACGGACTCTTGCATCGCCAGGCAGCTGGAAGGCGGTGCGGTGATAGAATGTTCTCGTGACGGGGACAAGCCTCCGCGTGATGACGCGGTACTGAATCTCTCGAGCCAATTGCTCCAGATCTGCAATTTCGGCTTCGCTCTTCTTCCCTTCCTTGCGCATCTTCTCGAACACACTTTCCACGGTCATGCGACCGGACAAAAACGCATTCACGTGCTTCTCTTTTATGGAGAAGCGGGCCTTGACGGACTTTTCACCCGTCCAGTCCTCACGGTGAGTCTTTCTCTCGACGAAGATTTGGTCGCTCGTCATGCCACCATACCACCGTAACCGAATGGCCTCGGCACCTTCGGTCTTCTTTAGACGTCCATGGTAGAGCTCCCATGTATCCGTGTTGTCGAAATAGATGGATGAAATGGCGCTGTCTTCTTCTTCAAACTCCTTGCTGGGGTTGAATACGAGAACTGGAAGGTGCTGGAAGAGGTCAGCCTACCTCACAGACAGAGGAAGATCCGGAAGGAGACGGTCGCCACGATGAAATGGAACCTACCTTGAGAATGATGAGTTTCAACTCGGTAATGTTGTCAGGGTGAACCCAGTATTTGGTCGTCTGACGGATGAAATTCTGTTGTGAGCCTCCAGCTGCAGAGTCTCCCTTGACCGGGTTTCCCTTGGTGCGAACGAGATCATAGAGTTTCGAGAGTTTCACCACAAAGGCGTCGTAGTTGTCCTTGAAGAAGGGCTTGGCATTGAGTCGTGCAGCAAAAACCGGTTTCAAATACCAGCCCGTTTGTTTCTGATCACAATTAGCTTTTCCACCACAATCACATTGTTCCTGAACCAATCACGCACATCATGTTTCTTGATGATCTTCTGAAATCCAGTGTAGTTCAACTGGGTGAATTTAGCCAGATCATGGACATCCGCGATGATGTCACTTAGCTGCTGCTCGAGTAACAGGAACTCATCATCGGTGGGAGGGGGAACCGAGCGAATGCTCTGGCGACGGTTTTCGTTCGCATTCTCGAGCCGCGCGACAACGTTGTTGACGTCCTGCTCACTTGCCTGAATGCGCTGGACAATTTCCTCGCTCTTGATCTTTTGAAAGGTAAAGACTTTGTCGAGCTCGCCCTCGAGCAGCGACACAAAGTTCTTTTCGTCATCTTCCGTCCACGGTTTACGGTCTGGTTTGGCGTTGGCCGCGGTGGGCTCGGTCACATAGTCGGTTTTGAGAGCTTTCTTCAGGGCATCGTAGTCGATGTAGTGCCAGTAGAACTCTTTGATCATCGACGAGCGCAAATGCTCCCCGAACCTATAATAGAAGATTGCTCCGGTCAATGATCGCGATCGCACTCAGAAAAAGTGAATAGCGATGTTACGTCTAAGGTAACTCACCTCATGATGGGCGAATGGTCACGACCAATCGAGCGGAAGCGTCGAAATCAAGAAGGTCGCGAAGCAGAACGAGAAGTCGTACAACAGAGAAGAGTTGTGAAGGTGGTAGAAAGAATAGAGAAGCAAGATAGGTCAGTCGGACGGCAGGCGAGTATTGCAGGTAAATTGCATGATGAGCTAGCTCCACAGTCCAAGTAACCAGGGACCGAGATAGCGGAATGTGAGGAAAGGAAGGGTTGGTAACTTGATGATAGTGAGCAGGATGCAATTGTCAAAATAGGTCGCAGCAGGTCATACAGTAGCAGCTAATACTCCGTACTCACATGAGGATGATTGATGACTGACGGAGGAAGAGGACGAGAGCTGGACGATAACGGTGGGGAGCTCTTAAGAACCCATGGGCCAAGCACCTTTTCCTGGTGACTGTAGCGATGCAACTCCATCCAAATGCCGCCATGGCTCGTTATGTAAGGTACGCCTAAATTGGCCAGGAGCCTAAAACGTCACGGAATGACCACAGCAAACCTTACGACAGAATTCATATCGCATCGAAACGAACCGAGTCCAGAAGCAATTCAGTTCAGAGCAGTACTGACTAATAATATCTAGCAGTTAGTTGGAGAGGCGAGACGGAGAATTTTTCGAGTCCATCTGGTATACTGGATAGCAAGATCTGTAATGCCTCGGCGATCTTAAGGTAGTCATAGCTCCACCAGTGGTCAATTGCCCATTTCAGACTTGTTGCCAGGTTGGACCAATGTGTCTAGGGGTCCTCGTGGATGGAGCACCGTGTTAAATAAATGCTACTGTTCTTCTCTGTATTTCCCATGACTATTTACTGTGTAGGTCCATTATGTTCTGAGACCTCTTTCGATGGATGTTGAACGTGTGCAGGGAAGCTTCATGTCCTTCTCTTCTCTCCAGCCAGCCAACGGTGCACGTGCCAGCCTCATTGTTTAGGCTGTTTCTGGAGTCTCGCGTAAATGACTTGCTTTCCGTATTGATACCGCCATGATTACCAGTGGCTTGGACAGGATTTATCTGATTCCACACCCCAACGGTTCACTTGCATGGATGATATGAATCGAACCGATTGGATATGAATCCGAGGTCGTCGAGAACTACATAACTATCAACTCCTTTGGGCGAGATTGAAATGCTCCCTGTATTGAATTGAAACTTCTCACTGGAGTGCCGGAGCGCTTTCTACTCGATGATCATGATCTCGATCAGATCTATCGCTAAACGATGCTGTCTTTCCAAGGTTCGGCCGGGCATTATCTGGTTTGTGGGCCTTGTGAGGGGCTCCACTCGAGTCGAGACTCTCGAGTCTTGTCAAGAGTGAAACAGAGTATACCTAAGTAAATAAGAATGATCCAAATTTCCTGAGCTCTTGATAAAAGACTGCTGTGGCAGCACTGGGCGGATACTACCTAATGTACGTAGTATCGTAGATTACGGTGTCAAGTCCTCACAACTATCTTGTGAAAGATATTGCAAGGACAACAATTGCAATGGCCAGTCAGTGTACGACGTATCAATCATCGACCGCAACTGAACAGTTCTACTCATCAATTATATGCCCCTTGCAATAAGGGGGGTTTTTCCTTGGTGTGGCATGTGCGGATCAAGAATGGGTTGTCATCTCTAGACTCTGAATGAAACTTGCTATAGCTCTCTCTTGCCAGAACAGCAAGCTGATATCAATTTTGGGGAGATTATCTTCATTCACGGAAAGAGATAAATGGATTCGTTATCGATAAGTGTATGGAAAATTGTGGCCACTCTCTTATTTCAAATTCGACACCTATCTCATTAATGCTATATATCTCTGCGTGGTGGTGTCCTCGAACGAGTCAAGTTAGCAGAAATACCCCAGAATCAATTGCGATTGAACCTCATCTCGACGAATTCCACCATCGCCGGACAGGCCAGGTTATCGCCCCAGTCATGTCATAAGCCCAACCAACCCAACCGCGTGCTCGTCCAGCAGCATTCACGATGGCCAGCATCCGTTGAGTGAAAATGTCCGCCGTGTCCATATCATGTAGATAGCATTCCCAAACGGCCCGTTCCTGCTCCGGGTCGCCATGATCACCGTCCACCATGTACTTCACCCCGTCGAGAGTATCCGCCGCTCCATCCGGTCCATTGAGTTTCAGCTTGGGCCCAGTGACCAGCGAGCGTCCTATACAAGCCGTATCCGCCACGAGAAACGTCGCTGCGTCCACGACATCCTCGATCCTTCCGAGCGGAATGCCCGCCAAAAGCGCACGACCGGGTCCTCGCACGAACGGCGTGTCCGTATAGTACGGACAGATGAGATTGACCCGAACACCAGCACTGGCAGGCGCCGTCACCCGCAGACAGCGAAACAGCCCAAGCACCCCATGCTTCGTAATCGTATAGGGAGCTTGAGTCACCAACGGATGTAGACTAGCAACCGACCCGATCAGCAGAATATGTCTGTCTCTACCGGATTCGGACAGTACAGAGTGCTTCTCGCATGGCTTCGACCCAGGGTTTCGGGCTAAATAGTACAACGCCAGATGGACCGTATACAGCACGCCGGTCAGATTGACGTCGATCGTCTTGAACGTCGGAGCTGGCGGGTTAGGATCATTCAGGTAGTCGACTGTCGGGTTCTCGAAAATAGTCGCTTCCCCAGTATCATTTATCCCGGCATTTGCAACGACCGCGTCGATTCCGCCATGGGGACTGAGTTTGATAGCTTCACGGAAGAAGTCCACCTGCGATGTCCAGGACGTTACATCCAGACGGATGAAATGCACGTTCGGGTTCCGGCTTTCCTGTCGGATTCGCTTCGCTACTTCTTCGCCAGACGGATCTATATCGCCTGCGATCACATTGGCTCCAGACGCTGCCCAGCGTGAACAGAAGGCGGCTCCAAAGCCGGAGGCGCCGCCTGTTATTAGTATGGTCTTGCCTTTGAGGCGAGCTGGGTCGTAGCTGAGATCCATATTGGCGAGATTGGAGAGGCTTTCTTGTGAAGTGGTAATACTACTATACTAAATCAGTTAAGTAGCTTGAGCCTGGATGAATATTAGCCTACACCGTACCTTGCTATTGGCGTTGCACTTACTTCTTGTCCGTAAAAATCACTGGTCCAAGCCAATCAATAAATTCCCAGCACAGAGTTCCCATCAAAGTCATCACATTGTGAAGAATGCCGAGCGCCCTTCAGAGTGCGTTTATCATTGATCTCTTATTTTATCGGGTCACGGGCTTCTGGACTTCGATCCATGCCAACCAGCCTGCTACTTTCAGATCTTAGATCCGCACCTGATCCTAAACTCTGGAGAATTGTAGGATAAAATGCCGATCTCATAGCTAATCGCATAGCACAGACATTTTTTTCGCTTTGATCTATGAAACTTAAAGTGCAGGCTAGCTTCCACGGTCGTTATTGTTATCTCAGCCGTCATCGTCATCCTCTTCGCGTTTTTCGTTGCCGCTCATTAAGTTGCAGCTCATTAACCCGGAGGGCAGTGATCCCCAGATTTAATACCCTGGTATATAGCACAGTTGTTTCATGCCAGGACCGCAGCAAGAGCCATCGGTGTCATTACCGCACTCACCACAGCGACGACAGGTCCAGTAATAATACTAATAATATTGTCGCATTACACTCCTAAATTCCTTGTACAGCTCAACCAACATCATATCAAGCCCATTTCTCGAACCCAAACAACCAAACCCAGCTCCCAAATCTACTGACCCATGAACAACTTCAACAATTCTGGATAATTCGGCGTTCCCAACCCCGTCACCGGATCCCACCCCTTCGCAGCCGAGAACCCATTCGTCCCACACCCGGGATTATTCCCCTGCGTGATATCATTGAAGACCTGCGGATTCTGATACAAAATCGGATTAACAAATCCCACAGTCGGCTTCCCCGCTTTCAGCATCTCTTCGTTAATCCTCGTCAGCATCGCCGCGAAGACAGGCGCCGACGCAGACGTGCCGCCGATAAGAGTAGGCAATCCCTTGTTGAAAATCACGACGTTGTCGCCGATCGCCGCGACGTCGGGGTATCCTCTTCCGATGCGGTTGTAGATTCCGCCGTTGGCCGCGAAGCTGCTGTTATCGACGCTTTCGTAGTAAGGGTAGGGTGGGTTCGACGTGGCGAAGTAGTACGCAACCGCCTCTTTCTGATAATCTGGTTGTGCGTAGATGTTGCTGAATCCACCACCTGATCCGAACCGGGTCACGGCGACTTCCTGGTCTTGTCTCGGGTCGCCGCCGAGTGGGAGGTATGTGGCTCCCACAGTTGTAATGTAGGGACATGTAGCAGGGAAGTCTGGGGCGAAGACCTTTCCGTCCTTGCCTAGACAGATGCTGGAACCTGCTTCACCCACGCCAGCATCTCCGGAGGCAAGGACAACAGAGACGCCCTGCAAGCCCAATTTCATGAACTCGTTACACTGCCGGCGCTGGTAGGAAATAGGAAGATCGGCCTCGCTGCCTCCGTAGGAGATTGAGATGACGTTGGTGGGCTTGTAGACTCCGCATTGGAGAGAGCCTTTGTAGCCTCCTGGAGCGGGGTCTGGGTATGGAGGGTCCAGAGGGGAATTGCCCGTTTCGTTGTACGCGGAATAAGTGCAGTAGGAGCCATCGATAGCGTCGAGGAAGTTGTTGAGGAAGCCGTCGAATGTGTAGTTAGCTTCGTAGACGGGGTCGTCTGTTTGGAACAAGATGGAGTTCTGCGGCCAGATGATGGGATACGAGATCTGGAAATCCAAGTCGGATTCGGGCCCGGCGTTGGCGACTGTAGTCGGTGCAACGGCGCCGTCAATCGCATGGAGTGCTGGATGGGTGCCTTGTGGGATATCCCTGGGCGGCGCGTCAGAAGAAATCCACGGGTCCAAAGGCCCAGGGGAGAGGAACATACTGAGCCAGAGATGCAAAGAAAAGATCCAAATCTTCCTGACTGTACACATCGCCCAGATCCTCGAAAATGCCCAACTCGTTGCCAGGTGTCGCTGTGGTGGCTTTGGTGATGTTATACATCGCCTCGATGCATGGTGGAGTGACGGCCACATCGCACAGTGGCAAGAGATTATTCAGAATTTCCGCGAGAGGGAGAGTCAAAGGCGCGAGAAGTGGTGGAAGACCAAATGTACGCTTTTCCAAGCCGTTATTCCTTGCTGCCTTTACCCCGCTCACTTCCAGCAACTTAATGCCCGGGGTGATGTAGTCGATATGCTCTCTGACAGACTTCGGGACATGATACCTATTCAAACACAAAGTCAATTGTTATGTTCCCAATGATTCTAGAGTGGTTGGCTTCTTACTCTCTGGTTGCCACATGAGACTTCCCCGTTGCTGAATGCGAGTAGACGTAATACTCTGTACGAAGCAGATTCTCAAGCTCTTCCGCATCTGCATCAAACTGCAGCCATTGCTTGTTCACTGACTGCGAAATTCGATCAGGGGCAATGCCAGCTGACATTAGCCAGGAACGCACGGCGTCTACAGCCTCCTTGGACGGAGCAAAAAGCTCGTGAACCTCCTCGACAGAGTAGTACTGTCCGTAGCGAGAAGACTTCGGGTTGGACCTAGACAGATGCCGAATGAGCAAGGCATTTCAGTGCGAAGGATAAAATAAATAAATAAAATTAATCCGACACGTACACTTCCATAAGAAGGTCATGGCCTCGGTCCAAGTTGGACTGCGTCAGGCCAATTCTCACCGGGAGAGACGTCTTCTTGTCCAAGCGTTTTTCCTCGCGCCATGCACGAGGCAACGTGTCTCGACGTTCATGGAGAACATAGTCGTAGGGCGCCGGGACGGCCAGTACGCTGGCCGCGAATGCTCCCAGGAGCAGAAGAGAAGGCTTCATATTGAATGTGCAGGGACCACAAGTCCAGCTTGTACTGTTCAACAGCTGCCGAGCAGAAAACATCGGAGAGGGACCATCTTAAATACCCTATACAGGATCGACCGTCCGGGGGCCCCCCCTCTTTGTTGACCGACTGCTTGAGGAGCCCATGGCGCTATCTCTTTCAAGACGGCCTTTGCACTTGGTGTATCCGTCGATTCTCGCTCGTGCCAGTGAAACTGCTGAGCATGGCTAGAGTTGCTAGATAGTGACCCAGCAAGTGTCGATCAGTGAAGTGGGTTTGGACTCAAAGAACTGCTGTGCGTGGTGGCCAGAATAAGGGTTAAGAAGGTTTATGTAGCTACGTTGGTACGTAGTTAGTGACCAGCTTCTCAACAAAGAGCATTCGGGGCAGTTTCTGGATCATCCTTCTTTACTTCCCCTGGGAGAACCATGCGCGCGATATTGTAATTATTTCACTCCCGCAGAGCTTGTTGGATATTGTCAAAGAGAAGAGTCCATAAACGATTTACCTGCAGCACCCATTCAGTTCTAGAAGTCAGGATGAAGTTGCCCCTTTCGACTGATCTGTGAGCGTTCCCCCTTTGCGTGCCGAAGCTTAGGGAGCGTGTCGCGCGCAGATTGGCGGTCCGAACTGTAGACTAAGGACTGATAGGCGCAGAGCGGGTTCTTCACTATTCACCGAGGCAGAGAAAGATCTCCGGCGATCTTGATGGTGTTGCCATGTGAGAACCCCAACCGCAAAAGTACACTGGAGACGGTGGCAGATCATCCAAGATTCAAACCAAGCAAGTGAACTGCGGTGGACACAGTAGCGGTAGACTTGGAATGCTTATCTGTGGGGCAGAGTAAAGATGATCAGCTCTCCGCACGGTACAATAATGACTGTAACGGAGGAAGGAAATCTAGGATACAGCATCCATGTCCAGGATAAGGACGGGTGAAAGAACTGAAACTGTAGCTATCTGTGCGTCAGTTTTCCCGGAAAACTGCTCGTGTGGAAAGACAGAGACATCTGAGCCACGATGATACCTTTTTTCGAGCTGAAAGTGCGTCCTGATTCAATGTGACAAATCTCTGGTCTCCATTGCTTGTTGATCTTGCTTGATCGTCAGGACAAGAAGGTAAGGTTCACTTAAGGTAGTATGCTGGGGAACATCTCCCCATCTCCGAGGGTCAACACATTCTATGTTGGTCAACGGCTTTGGGACTCACAGCAGAACGATGGAAAACCACGGAAACGTGTACAAGAATAATACGAAAAACTGCAGTATGAAAGTCAGTGAAGTCTACTATCGCTCTTACTGATTGATTCGACGGCGTGCAATCATGTCTCTCAAGGCGATTCAAGTCCAAGATTTCGAGTACCGATTCTGCCTATGGTACTTTAAAAAGTACTAGTATCTCAGTTCCGTATGCTGCAGCGACAGATACAGCAAGTCCGCTGAGCTTTCCAGGAAACAAAGATTTCATATCGAGGTTGATGGGCCCGATTAAGTGTGCGAGCAAGTATCATACCGTCAATATGTCTGCATTCAATCTCTGTAACTGTACTCTCGCTGGTGAATCGAGAATACCACTGCTGGACAACGTATCTAACGAGCGGAATCTTCGAGCTCACCTAGGTACCTATTTCATACTAGCATCATCAATGGAAGCAATTGGCAAATGCTGAAGAGTCGTCATATTGAATCTGTAGTATTGTGACTGCCTGACCACCAGCAACAGATACAAGCTTGTATATGCTGTGATCAGCACTTTCTGAGTGCCGCAGCCGGCACAAGAGCAAACTGGTGCTGTGAGAGTCATATGAATCCAATGTGCTTCCTCGGTAGCATTAATGGCGCGTAAACCACTGGTGGTACCTTGCAGAATCTGGGGTACTGGTTGATTATGGAATGTCCAGTAAGTAGCTTTGAAGACAGCATAAAACACTCAAGAGACATACTCCAAGAAATTTAGATAGTAGGAAAAACAAAGTGTCTTTCGATTACATCTATCTTTGCAAACCTTTCGTCCTTATTCTCCATATACTGAGGAGATATATGCACTGTCAAGGAGCTATTCCATGTAGTGATCGAGTGGAAAATTCCTTCTGCTTCAAGACCATTATTGAACAGAAATATATGACATGCAATTAAATAAGTAGAAACAAGAACAAACCCATCCGATCCCGGCATGCAGAACAAATCCATTCAGTCCCAAGAATATCTAATCCGTTGCATCATGGTATCATCATCGGAGCGAAAACGGAGCCCGTCCTGGCCTCCATATCTCAAGTCCAGATAATATAGACATTTACAAAAGCGTGCCTGCGACCCGTCTGATGGTCCTTCGAGGCCCATCGCCAACAACATTGACAATGCCTTCAGTCTCTAGCGATCTCACAGCGTCGGCGAATTCATTACCTTCCACCTGGACGCTGCTGCTCTCGCTTAGATGCTTGAACACGTCAGCCCAGCGAGCAGCACCGCCACTGCTCAGTTCCTCGACGACTCCCAAAACGGCGCGCTTGAGGTCCTCGCGGCGACGACGCTCGCTGGCACTTGTACCCTCCGTCAGCAGGCTCATGTCAATGAGACCGGTGCGCGTGTCCGTCGCGGCTTGCTTAATGGCGGAGCGGATCAGACGCACGGCTTCCTCGACGTCGTCAGCGGTAACCTCGGGCGAGAGGCGCATGCGAGCATGCGCTTCCGACAACCGAATCATAGATTCCAGCTGGCGAGTGGTTGCCGTGATGCGGCGTTCGTGGGACCGGATGTCATCTCCAAGTTGGCGCATTGCCACGTACGCATCCGTCAAAGCCTTTCCGGCAGCAGGGGTGAGCACAGGATGAACTTGGGTCTTAGCGTAGGTGATGTAGGCTGTAAGGAATTCAATTGGCTATGGCGTGTAAAAGTCAGTGACTGTGTCGTTGTAAATCATGGAACTAGTGATTCTATTCTTACCAGAATTTCTTCGCTGCTTGCGTTGTCCGGCCTATCTTGCAAGTACATGCCAACAAGATGCTTGGCTAAACGACGGTCCTCCTGTTCATCTACGCGATCAAGCACCAGATACACCAGGTCGAATCGAGACAGCAATGTCGGTGGAAGGTCAATGTTCTGAGGTACAGGCAGGTTGGGGTTGTACTTGCTGCCGATTGGGTTGGCGGACGCAAGAATACTGGTTCGTGCGTTCAAGGTGGTGATGATGCCGGCTTTGGCGATCGAAACCGTTTGCTGCTCCATGACTTCGTGCAAAACGGACCGGGTAGACTCGTTCATCTTGTCAAACTCATCGATGCAGCAGATGCCGCCGTCGGAGAGAACCAAAGCACCAGACTCAAGGACTAGCTGGCGTGTTTCGGGATCACGCGTAACGTACGCTGTAAGACCGACAGCAGAGGATCCTTTACCGCTGGTGTATACACCGCGAGGGGCGATCTTGTGCACATATCGGAGGAGCTGTGATTTAGAGGTGGACGGATCACCGCAGAGAAGAACGTTGATATCGCCACGATAACGTGGATTGCCGCCCTTCTGGAAGGTCTTGTTCGTTCCTCCAAACAACTGAAGCAGGATTCCTTTCTTAACATCGTCCATCTCGTAGATACTGGGTGCAAGAGAGCGAGCCAGAAGCTCATAGACATCTGGTCTGGCTGCAGTCTGTTTGATTTTCTCTTCTTCCTCCGCGGTGATCTTCCGGACTTGCTCGAAGTCTCCCGCCGCCTGCTCGGACAGTTCTTGTTCGACCGTGGAAACATCGATACCGAGCTTCTTGCGGTCGATCTTTTGAACGTGGAGGACATCGACATACGTCTTGAAGAGGGCCTTCTGCGTGCGCTGCCGGGGATTGACGCGCACCGGGTTGCAGCGGTAAATGCCCGTCACTTCGACTCGGTCACCGGCCTTGCAGACATCTACCAATTCGTCATACACGCAGAGAGACACAGAGTGGGGTGTCTGGCCATCGGGGACATTGTCGGGAGTCTCTTGCAATTTGATCACCTGCTTGTCGGCAAAGGCGCAACGGTTGTGAATCAGTTGCATCGAGTTGCGGGCCTTGCAGACGCTGCGGGGACAGATTGTTGGTTCTGCAATCTTTCCCCGGTCGATGTCGACTTGAACTCCGTGGTTACAAACTTGACAGCGGAAGAAAGCTAGAATATGCAATGTTAGCATTCTTCACCCACCGCTATGATGAGACTGACGAGATCTTACCTTCTTTCATATCAGGGATGATAGGCGTTGTTCGGATGACCAGGCCCTTGATGCTGACCAACTTGTCCATATCTGCACGTAAGTTAGTACTAAAGCCATAGGCTCGGAGTCCACTGTTGACATACCTGCTGGGTCTAGATCTCTCATATTCACGCACCGGTCAAGTCCAAATGGAAGGACCTTGAAAGTCTTCGTCTCGACTTCGGCCACAAGATCTGGTATCTCCACCTGCGCAACCCGACCAGCATCGCTCATGGCATCAGAACTTGGGACTGCGGGGGCAGAGCTAAGATTCCTGGAGTGGGAATGGTTTCGCTGGTTTTGGACGCGCAGCTGATCCATCTCCTTGACTGCCAGCTCGACCATGACATCTTTCACAGTCTGATCCATCAACGGAATGATTTCTTGGGGATAGGCGTGTAGTTGATGCCATAGCTTCAGCGTGGATGGGTATGCTTTGAGATTCTTAGCGTCCAAGTTCAAGCTGGTAACACCCAACTGACGCATGGTGTTTAACATGGTCACATATTCTCTTTCCTCAGCGCTAGCCATTGCGCGGGTCTCCTCCTCCGTGGCGCCGTCCGCCCACATGCGATATTTCTTGGCAAAATTGTAAAGGAAATTCTTGAATGCGGACATCGAATCTTGGATAGAGATGTTTGTGCCCCAAATCACACGAGTGGAGTTGCCTCCCAAGGCCTCAGCCTCCGAGGTGTCTGGATGGATATTGGAGAAAGTCGCATCTGATAGTGGTTCCCCATGCGCTACAGGCATTCCGTTGGCATCCACGAACATTCTCCTCCGACGACTCGGAGTCGATCCGAAACCACCTGAGTGAATATCACTTCGACGAGACGATATGCCACGGTGACCTTGCACGCCGGGTCGTGAGGAGACGAAAAGTCCGCTGCTGCTGCTGGGAATGTCTGATCGAGGCTCCTGGCGAGCATGACCCCGGGTGGGACTGGAGCTGGATACATAGCGGATTGGTGAAGAATCTGCAAACCGTCAACAATTAAACCCTAAACGGTAATGAGACAATGTGACAAAGACGATGATGGTTGTACCTCTGATCCCGTGTCCATTTCCTCGCGGGGTAGCGTCCCCATCATCCATGGTAGATGACGCCCTGAGAGGAGAGCTGACCTCCATTCTGATATTCGGTGTCTCTGTTGTAGCGCTGTTTGCTTTCATAGGAGAGGAGTTATAGAACATTGGCGACGACGAAGGCACTGCCGCTTCACCTTTGAGCCGTCTGGATGCGCGAGGAGTAGCCTGCAGCTGCTCGTCTGCATTCCCTGGAGTAGGGCTGCTGGTTGCAACTTGCTGCTGTTGAGAACGAGTTGATCGAGCAGGTGACGCAGTGGCCGAGTCCCTGGCCGGTCGGCCTCTACGACGAGTAGAAGCTGGCGACGACATGATGAATCAGTCCTCAAAGTTGGGATTGCTGATGTTGTTGTGGTGGACGTTCAGCAACGGCAACAACAGGACCAAGGGGACCATGGAGCATGGTGGGAGAGAAGGGCAAAATACTCTTGGCTTTCCTCCCTTCACAGACGCGTTGTGACGCGAATGCTCGCGTAAAGTGCTTTCCCTTTCTGGCCGGCGCGTTTTCGCAGCCACAGCCCATGATTAGCTAACTAATTCTGGATAGTTATATCTGTGGCAGTGCAATATACGGGTTCCAGCTCAACGGCGGTAGAATTTTAGTGGCTGGGGGTAGAACTTCGGATCGGAAAAACTATTGGTCACCAGTGGTTGAAGTTCCACCCTCGTCCACTATATGTTTAGCGTACATTTAATAAAGGTTGAGCACACACTGAACCACTATGAATAATGCAACCACAATATATACTTCATATATATATATCCCTCAATCATATGCGACTG
>JSYV01000013.1:0-119830 GCA_000787455.1 Evansstolkia leycettana | reverse complement strand
ATATATATATATATATATATCCCTCGATTATATGCGACTGTAGGATATATATATATATGGCTCGATTATTAGGTATGCGACTGGAGCATATATATGAATGCACTAATGAGGTTAAGCGAGACCTCAATGGGGGTAGAGCATCAATTTTCAGTGAGTAGTTTCTCAGATCCGAAGGTCTACCCCCAGCCACTAAAATTCTACCACTGTTGAGCTGTAAGTTGTAACCCCTTGCAATATATGATCAGGGATGCACCGCCACCTCAAGGCACTCAGGCAGCCGATCACAGTCGTTCAGTCCTTTTGAGGAGATTGATTGTCTGAGGTCCACGCCTGCTGAGGCATACAGAGAGAACAAAAAACAAAGAATTATTTTTATCATTTGTGGTAACAGTGTGTTCTGTGTTGTCACTATCTTTTCTATCGAAGCCTACTATACTATGCAGCTATATATGTTGGCAGTAGTGCGTGACTATAGGGTTATGCCCTCGGCTCGCTTATTCCCAGAAGGGTCTAGCGCGCCTCGTACGCAACCTGCGCAGCTCGGACGTTCTCACCTGCACCGTGGCTTCAACAGGTTCGATGATATGTCCGGTTCGATGATGGATTACGTTAGCTATAGCTAGCACCAATCAAGCCCGCCCCTTTCCCGCGCGGCGGAGACTGATAGCGATTCGCCAGCGCACAATTGCCCTTTCCATATTTGGGGATAATGCACCAGAACCTTGAAAATTGGGCCCCCGTCAGAAGTGATTCTCAGAACACTTCCAGATGGATTCATTCAGCGTGGTGGTGTTTATTTCCAAGAGAATGGCGCTGAAAGCGGCGTTGACTGACACCCAAAAAGGCGGTCACTTCCCCCAACTCACAGACTAGTATAGAGGTAGGTACCTGACAGCCTGAGGCATACAGAGAGGACGAAAGAAAGAATCATTTCTAATATCATTGTATGCTCAGCCTTATTGCCAAATATAAGCCTGTTCAGTTACGGAGTAATTACTCCGTATACTCTTTCATCAACCAGTCTCTACCCCGGCAATAACGGGAGGCGAGACAATCAGAGATCAGGGACAGGGGTCTGAGGGTCTCTTCAGACTTCATCTCGTATACTTGCACTAGGTGAGGCCGGGGCCAAGCGCCGTTGCAGAGTCCAGTCAGTTTCAGAAGGCGCTTGATGTCATCCACGACAGCATCTCGTTACTCGGATTGGCGAGACAGTGATCACTACTCGACAAGCTTGGCGCTCGACCTCGACTAGTTTGACAACAGGAGCCACTGTTGTCATTGCGCGCTAGGATGATTGCGATACTAGTACTCTGTACTTCTAAGTACTTTCTGGCTTCTTTTTCGTCTCTTTGTTGTCCTTGTTCATCTGGCTTTGTTGTCTGTTCTTTCCGGATCAAAGAATAGTACGACTTTCTCTTTCTGCTTCTCTTTATTTAATCTTTCTTTCTCTTTCCATAAGTGCTTTGTCTGCAGTCTTCAATCACAGTGTACTTCACTAGATCCTTCGCTCCGTAAATTGAACACTTTTCCCAATCTTCATGATGTCGTCAGACCCTCTATTCCTTGCTCTGTGACTAACACCGCGCCGTGGTTTCGGTTGCTCCTTCTTGGTTTGTGTTGCAATTAAGCGATTCAATCCCCGAGGTATCTGCGGACCGATCTCACCGCATACAACATATCGTCATCCGACAATGGGCAATGGTAATGGTTTGGGGAATGCTCTGGAGAATGCTGGCGGTGCTGGGCAGTCCAGTCAAGGTATCTCGATCCAGACATTGCTGGCGTCGCTGGCCACCGCTGTGATCGTGTTTGCCGTCGAGTTTCTTCTCTTCCTTCTACTTAAAGGAAAGCTTACCCGTATCTAGTAAGTCATCTCGACAGCACGAAGTGTATCTCCTAGCCGCTGTGACTAACCGCAAACTTCACGCATAGCCAACCTCGAACGTACTTGGTCCCTGACAGAGAGCGGACAAAACCGTCACCTCCTGGACTCTTCCGATGGATCGGCCCCGTCTTTCGGACATCCAGCTCAGAGTTCATCCAGAAGTGTGGCCTGGATGCATACTTTTTCCTGCGATATCTGCGCATGCTCCTCAAGATCTTTCTCCCCTTGGGCTGTCTGATCCTACCAATTCTACTACCCATGAACAAAGTCGACGGGAAGGACACCAATTACCAGAATGGCACCCATAGCGGTACGCGTTGGAACGTAACTGGATTGGATCAGCTCGCCTGGGGTAATGTTGATCCTCGCAACACAGATCGCTACTGGGCCCATCTTGTTCTGGCCGTCGTTGTCATTGCCTATGTATGCACCGTGTTCTTTGACGAGCTCAGAGGCTACATCCGTCTACGGCAAGCCTACTTGACATCCCCGCAGCATCGTCTCCGAGCATCTGCCACCACAGTCCTCGTCACCGCCATACCGCGCAAATGGCTTTCAGTAGAAGCGCTCGACGCTTTATATGATGTTTTTCCCGGTGGAATTCGCAATATCTGGATCAATCGCAACTTTGACGAATTGAATGAAAAGGTCAAACTGCGCAATCAGCTTGCATTGACTCTGGAATCCGCAGAGACCGAATTGATCAAGAAATGTAAAAAAGCACAATTGAAACAGGCGAAGAAGGAAGCCAAAAAGGCCGGAAAGAGCTCAAAAACAGCTGACACCGAGGAAAAGATGGGAGCCGATGCTAGAGCCAACCAAATGGCGATGAGTGCTGGCGTGAGTTCTGGAGACCCACACGAGGCTCACACTGTCGACGAGGCCTTGAATCAGGGAAGGGCGTCGCGGCGGCCGAGCACATCAGACGGGAGACGTCGCAATCTATTCGTCCCTGCCGTGGGTGCAGTAGAAGTTGTTGGACAGGGTGTCGGAAAACTGGGCAAATCCGTCTTGGGGGGCCTCAAGAAGGCCGAAGGCGGTTTTGATCAGACACTCACGCGAACCGGGGGATTTGTTCCGGAAAGCAACGATTCGGCGCCTGTCCAGGACGGTGATATCGTCGGCGATGGTGTTGGCCCGGGTTATCGTTTTGCTCGATCGAGCAATGACGACGACGATGTTGTATACGCTCGGCAAGTTGAGCAGACGAGTGAGCCGACTGCCGCATTGAGACCACAGAGCCAGCGGAAAAATTCCGAGCCAAAAAGACCATTTTGGAAGGGCAGAGGGTCGTCGAATTCGAGAAAAAGCGGCAACGTAGAGCCTGACCGGCAGGGCGATGAATATCCCCTAACTGGCCCCGACAGTCCAGGTACGGCGCCGGAAGCTGACAGGTCCGGTTCACAAGGGAATAAGCAGAGAAAACACAAGGAAGGGGAAGATGTCGAAGGGGAGGAATATCCGATTGCATATAACGAAGAATTTGACAATGAGGAATATGGCGAGCCACTGTGGAAGAAATACATCAGGCCAAAAGATCGAGAAACCATGCGGCTTCCCATCTTCGGTCTCAGTTGGATGCCTTCTCTTCCACTCATCGGCAAGAAGGTGGACACCATTGACTATTGCCGAAAGGAACTGGCGCGATTGAATCTAGAGATTGAAATTGATCAGCAGCAACCGGAGAAATTCCCGCTGATGAACTCTGCCTTCATCCAGTTCAACCACCAGGTTGCGGCGCACATGGCATGTCAGGCAGTCAGCCATCATGTTCCCAAGCAGATGGCTCCACGCATCGTCGAGATCTCTCCGGACGATGTGATCTGGGATAACATGTCGATCAAATGGTGGGAACGCTATCTGCGAACGTTTGGCGTCGTTATTCTCGTGTGCGCCATGGTCGTCGGATGGGCGTTCCCCGTCGCTTTCACCGGCCTGCTCTCCCAGCTTACCTACCTTGAAGCTGCATTTTCCTGGTTGCACTGGATTAACAAATTACCCGCATGGCTGATTTCTGCAATTCAGGGTATTTTACCTCCGCTGTTTCTTGCCATCCTGATGGCCTTGTTACCCCTTATTCTTCGGTTCCTTTGTCAGGCACAAGGCGTCCACACCGGCATGGCAATCGAGCTCACCGTGCAAAACTACTACTTTGCTTTCCTTTTCGTTCAACTGTTCCTTATCGTTTCGATCTCCTCCAGTTTCTCGACTGTCATCAGCAATGTCACCAATGTTACCAGCTGGCCGGAACTGCTGGCGCAAAACATTCCCAAGTCGAGCAATTACTTCTTCTCCTACATGATTCTTCAGGCAATGTCAGTCAGTGCTGGAGCGTTAGTGCAGATCTTCAACTTGATCAGCTGGTTCATCCTCGCGCCTTTGATGGACAACACCGCCAGAAAGAAGTGGGCACGCACCACGAATCTGAACATGATGCAATGGGGTACATTCTTCCCGGTCTACACTGTTCTTGCATCAATTGGTACGCTTGGATCTCAGCCCTAGATGTTGCAATACTCTGTGGATGCTAATTAATGGTAGGCTTGATCTATTCCGTGATTGCACCTCTTATTCTGGTATTCAACGTGATTACTTTCGGCCTCTTCTGGTTCGTTTACCGGTACAACACGTTGTATGTGACCAAGTTCCGATTCGACACTGGCGGATTGTTATTCCCAAAAGCTATCAATCAGCTCTTCACGGGTATCTATGTCATGGAGCTTTGCTTGATTGGGCTCTTTCTCTTGGTGCGAGACGCTCAGGGACAGGTCGCCTGCACGCCTCAAGCTATTATCATGATTGTTGTCTTGATCCTTACGATCGGCTATCAATATCTCTTGAACGAAGCATTCAGTCCTTTGATCCGGTATTTGCCCATCACACTCGAAGACGACGCAGTTCGTCGCGACGAAGAATTCGCCCGTGCTCAGCGGACCAGACTGGGTCTTCCAAGCGACGATGACGAGGAACCAGACACCCTTGAACACCAACTCGCAGAGCGTGAGCTGGAAGAAAGGGAAGAGGACAGAAAAGCACAAGATATTGAACTGAAACAGCTTGAAGCCGATCGAGAGCGTCGGAAACACCACGCCAAAGAGCTGATCCCTCGCCAGTTAGACAGGCTGGTTCCAGGAAAGCCTCGGGCGAAGCACCAATCGTGGGCTGATCGCGATCGCCCGTCGAATCGGCGCTCCAAGTATTTCGCCGGTCTGTCAGATACGTCTCTGCCTTCAGTCCAACGCATGCGGGAGAAACTTGCCCATGATGCAGAAGCTCAAGGTCCCTCGACGAATACCATCGGACAGGCACTGTTTGCGGGTATCCACGATGAATTGGAGGATCTCACTCCAGACGAGCGTGATCAGCTGGTGCAACGTGCGTTTCAGCACGAAGCCTTACGAGCGAAGAGACCCGTCATATGGATTCCTCGGGATGATCTCGGTGTCAGCGATGACGAGGTGTACCGGACGCAACGGTTCAGCAAACACATCTGGATCAGCAATGAGTACCAGGCACTTGATGGCAAGTGTCGGACCATTTTTAGTCGCAGCCCTCCTGACTTCTCTGAGGTTGATCTCATTCAGTTGTAGATACCTTCTTCGCGTCAATTCTTTATCTTTGATCGTGGTTTCTTGAGAAAATTCTTGCTTCTGTTGCATGCAACAAGCGGGTACAATCGAGAGCGTTCAGATGAGCCTCAATGCATTATGACGATGTGAGATGAAGCATAATACCCCTTTTTTGCCCTTCCTCATTTCTTCGATGACCCTCTTGATTCTTCTTGTCTTGTTTGACTTTCGCATGAGCGCTGTAATCTGAGTTTACTAAAGTTTCTCTTCCAATGGTCATTGGTTTTTGGCTTCATCCAGAGTAGATATCAGTAGACTGCGATGAAGTCGTACTGTTGTAGATGAAGCTTCACGCCGTTCGAAGCCTACGGATGCCCTTCATAGTCACCCGAGGACACCGAAACTTCTTCCTCATCTCCTGTGATGCATGTAGATGGGTATCGTATCCAAGACTACCGACTTAATCAATCCATAAACCTACAAACGGGCAGTCGATAATTCTCAACAACCCAATACTTTCTCCTCACCCCTTCCCACTGCCCTTCCCTCTCTAGATCGGGGACTTTAATCTCTTCCCACTCAACATCAAACCCAGCCTCGAACAGATCCATCTCCACAACCTTCTGGTAAACGTCATAACTAACCTGCCGATCTGCACCCATCCCATTGAAGAACCCCCACCTGCCACCATCCGGATTCAACAACCCAATAACATACTCGCTGAAAAACTCCCTGAAATCCGCATACGACTCCGCGAACGTATCGTAGTAGATCGCATCGAAGACTTCCCCCTCCATGACGAGTTTCGGAAGAATGTCCTGCCACTTCCCTTCGTGGATGGTCACGCCCGGTTTCTCGTGCCAGTTCTTGCGCTTCATTTCTGCGAGGACAGATGGATGCGCTTCGACGATGTGGTGCGCGGAAGGGGAGTGGGATTGGAAGTAGTTGTCGATTATGCCCATGCCGTGGCCGATGTTGAGGACGCGGAGGCCCGGTTGCGGAAGGAGGAGGTCGGCGGATTTCTGCATGATGGTAGATTCCCAGGACATCATGACGCCGTTGGCGTCGGAGTCGAGGATGCGCGAGTCGGAGAAAGTCAGGTTGGAATTGAGGTAGCGGGTGTTGGTGACATCTGCTGCGCCTGCTGTTGCGTCTGCTTCTGATTCTGCTTCTGTGGTCGTGCGTTCTGCTGATTGCTGCTGGGCGTTGTTGGCGTCTACCAGTTGAGGAACGGGTTCGTTCTCTGCGTGTGTTTCCTCGGCTGTTTTCTCGAACCCTTCTCCCTCCTCCTCGTCATCATCATTATCTGCTAATTGTTCATACCCATCCAGCCGATTCAGAAGCAACTCCGCTCTCACGCCCGCATCAACAATCAACTCGTACAACTCCCTCACTCCTATCCGTCTAGCAAGACACCCCGGTGTCTCGTCGTTATTATCTAGATCATTCCAGATAGCTCCTTCCTGGAGCAGGAACTTGACTGTCTTCGCGCCCGACTCGACGATCTCCTCCTGTTCACTTTTGGCGGGAGGTTGTTCTCGTTCGCTTTCACCATTCGTTTGATGAACGCCATTAGCAGCGGGATCGGTGTCGTGATCAGGTTCGCACGATGCAATCGCCGCGTGTAAGGGTGTGTATCCCGTTTCGGGGTCTTTGGCATTCACTGGATCTGGTAGCCTTTCGTTGGAATGGATGAGGCGGCGAAGTTTGGGAATGTCGTGTTGGGATGCGGCGAGGAGGATTTCTTGGACATCGAGATCGACGTCGATTTCGATGGGTGTGTCCATGGTGAGATCCGGCATTATGAAATCATAGACAGGGCTGTCTGGTCGAAAGAACGAGCATTAATACAGGACCTTTGAGGTCCCACACTGCCACGAGCTTTGTATGGAAGCGTGGTGATGCGGCGGATTGAACTGCATTGCCTACCTTCAACCAATATGTAATGACAGGACTCTCGGATATAATAATTGCTAGTAAGTTACTCGTTGAGAGATGATCCAATGTCCCGGTTTCAATCTGAGAATCGACGGTGAAGAGTCGATAAGATGTTGCAGAAAATTTATTTCTTGTTCTCCCCGCGGAAGTGGAGGAGCCCCGCCAGTCGTTATCAACAATTGATTCCATCGCGACAATTATAATGAAGGTAGTAACTAGAGAAGAGAAAATAGCCTATTGTTGAGACGCTCCTTAAATCTACTATTATACAGATCCCAGATTCCACATCCTGAAGACTGACCCTCGATGCCTGCCTAAAGACGGGTCCCATCGAGCAATTAAACCGGCGCCAGAAGAATGAATACCACCGGAATCGATTCAACGAAAGGTCACTGCGATAACCCGTGATGTCACAAATCATCAGTGCGCTCTTCAGTCATAATATAAACCAATCCTGAGCCGACATTGGAATTTCATTTGCTTTTTTTCATTTGTTGTCACCGTCCGCATGGGCGTTGACGTTCAAGCCAAGACCCTGGGCATCCAGGTACAGCTTGTTCTTGCCACCAGACTCTTGCAAGATCTGCGCAATCTGTCGTGCGTTCTCGATCTTCCGTAGTTCGATGTAACTCTTGCTCTTCTTGATGGCGTCACCGATCAGCTCGGCGGAACGGGCTTCACCCTGGGCGCGGACAATGGTGGCCTGCTTCTCCTGACGGGCCTTGTCAACCAGAAAAGCCGCCCGTTGAGCCTCCTGTTGAGCAACTTGCTTGGCTTCGACGGCAGCCGTGAATTCCGGAGAGAAGGTCAGGTGCTAAACAAGAGTGATCAACGTTAGTTACCAATGTCACCCCCCAAAAGTAGGCCACGTGTAAGACATACCGTAAGCGACACATCATCCAAAGTAATGTTGAAGCGAGCAGCTCGTCTCGCCAGATTATCTCGGACAAGTCGGGCGACATTCTCACGCTGGGTGATCAACTGACTGGCGTTGAACTGTGCAACCACGCTCTTCAGAACCTCGTTGACGATGGATGGAAGCACCCGCTCATCAAAGTCCTGACCGAGCGTCCGGTAGATCTGGGGAAGAGCATCTATTCGGGGTCTTGAAAGCACACGGCAGGTGATGTTGACCATCTGCAAATCCTTGGTGCCGGTAAGAGATGCGATATTCCGGGGCTTCGCGCGGACGTCGTAGATGATGGGTGTTTCGAACCATGGCAGTCTGAAATGTGTTCCTGCAGAACGAAGACAGCGAGGTCAGCTTTCATCAAACTAGCAGTGAAGATTGAAAAGACTGGATGATAATGACCGCATACCTTCGCTATAGATCTCCTTCTTCACACCACTTAATCTGGAGTATTTGATTGCGCGATGACCACCGTCAACTAACCTAATGTGTCAGATTCGACGTCCAACTCAATGTATATCGCACGAGAACATCCTAACCGTTGAAGAGCGATTCAGAAATTACCCATCCACCGAGGCCGAAAACCAGCAAAGCTCCTCCGAGTCCTAAGCCACCTTTACCTCCGCCGGACGGAAAGCCTCCAAAGCCTCCAAACCCTCCACGGGCTCCTCGGTTCCGGAGGATGACCTGGAGTCTCTCCCAGTGATCACCCTGTGGTCGAGACATGATGTGATGTTGCAGGGAAATGCAGTGATAAAGGGTGTTGCGTCAGCGGGAAGTGCTGGAGATGGAGCGGAGTTTGGAGGAGCTTCGACGTGAGCTCTTTTGCAGTGGAACGTCTCGCCCGGTCCGTCCTAGTGCCGAATCGGGAACAGAGACACCAAAAGAGCTGGTCCTGCAGCATCACTTCTCCATCATTCATCTTCGCCTGTCTATCTTTGTTGCAGCCACTCTTTCTGGTTGATCTTCTATTCGATAAGCTATTCTATTACGATTTGACGGAATATCTCCAACACCGAGTCTCGTGTAAATTCTACTCGCGTCACAGCTTCTTCCGCGATCAATCACCTCTAATTCAGCAATCTTTCTCTATTCGCAGGGGACTGATCCAAAGTTCCAGAATTATCGCACAACATGGCGCCAGAAAGACAAGGGGGGAAGAGTGTCTTCCTGGGGAATATCCCGTACAGTAAGCCTCCTGTCTTTGAGCGCCTCTCAGCCGAGCTCTGCAAGCTAACCCCATCCCAGACCTCACCGAGGAGCAAGTAAAAGACATACTCAGTTCCGCCGGCACGGTGACGAAATTCCGCCTGATGATGAATCCCGAGACTGGAAAGCCCAAGGGGTACGGCTTCGCCGATTTTGCCGACGCAGACGCCGCAGCCTCCGCCGTGCGCAACCTGAACGACTACGAGATCATGGGACGGAAGATCCGCGTGGATTGGCCTCACAATAACGAGAAGGACTCGATACCGCCTGACTACTCGCAACAATCCGTGCCCGGCCAGGACAGTCAGCCCGGAGGTGCGCAACAGTCATCGACGACTTTGCCTCCTCTGCCTCCAGGCGTGGAGTTGCCGCCTCACCTTGACTGTCCGAATGCGATTTCTCAGACTCTCTCTTCGCTCCCGCCGAATCAGCTTCTGGACGTTCTGTCTCAGATGAAGTCGCTGGTAATGGCCGATCCGGCACGCGCGACTGAGTTGCTCCGTCAGGCTCCTCAGCTCGCTTACGCCATTTTCCAGGCCTTGCTCCTCATGAATCTCGTTGATTACAGCACCCTCGGCTCTGTCGTTGAGCAAGCGGCTCAGCCTGCTGCTGCTCCTGCCCCCCCCGCTGCACAAGCTTATCAGCCCTACCCAGGAGTACCAGGTCAGATTTCGACTCCGCCTGTGGTCAGTACACCTTTCGCTCCTCCACCGGCACCGCAACCAGCAGCCACCCCGCAACAAATTCCCGGGCAGGAGGAACTGCTGCAACAAGTTCTCAACATGCCGCAGTCGGCTATTGATGCGTTGCCTCCAGTGGAACGGAGCCAAATCATGCTGTTAAGGCAGCAACTGATGCAGGGCGCAATGAGATGATTGCGAATGCCTTTTTCCCCTAATGAAGCTTTGTGCTGCTGTTTCATTTTCTGGGGCCTTGGTCGAACGTGTGCTTTATTGGGTCATTTTCCCTCTTGACTTTTTTTACATTCTGAAGCAATGGGATGGCGCAGAGGCGGGCAATATCGGGAGTACTGGTCGCATGTTCATTTCAGAAGCATGGTCATTGTATATTACAGGAAAAGAAAGATTCCCCAGTAATTTGAATCGACGAATGTCATGCGTTTCCTTCATAGTCATCATCCTATCCGATTCTCAGACTTCTGTGCTTCTCAGGTCTTTATTATGCGCTTCGTATAAACTGCAATAAATCAATATTACGCATAGCGCAGCAGAACCATGGCAGTTTTCTCAGAAAGCCCTTCTCATATCCATAATACAGTATCTCTTCTTTCTAGAAGTAGGCACGCAGTATATATAGTCCCTTATCATTTCGATCTATGTATTCTTGGTAGCTCCGTATCCAGATGGTGACGATACACAGTACGCTTTGGTCAGAAGCGAAGCAAGCCAACTGTCAAAATATGCATATATGTAACTCCAATTTTCCACTAACCTTCAATCTCCCTCGAAAGACACAAGTATCATGTATCATACATTCATTGTTGTACGCTCTAGAGTCGCTCTATACGGTAAACAAGTACTGTATGTATGTATGTATGTATGTATGTCAAGACCTATGACATGAAGACCAAGACACAGAGGGACAGGATCCTCTATATATGTACTTCAGAAACAATCTCAATCTAGATAGAATCTTACAAGCTTCTTGTACATCATTGGCAGACCGCGAAGTGAAAAGCCAAAGAGACAATCAACACAGCAAATCAGAATCTTCAAGAGATTATACAATATAGGTTACCACTTTGCAATTTTCTCTCTTCTGCTTCAGAGTACTTGTCTGCTACAAGACTCACGTTTCAGAGCAGGTCCTGGGCTGAAACTTATCTTTCTTTACTGTTGGATTTGAGGACACCCTTATATTGTGGCCATAGGACTGATGGCTCATCGATGATTCAGTCATACACATAACACGTTCTTTCATTCTGTCTGTCTTCCTTTTTCTTCCCCTCTTACATATACCACCTTCGAAATTTTCGAGCTTTTGATCCGATAGATATCCTAAATCTCCAGCTTCTGTGCTGTTGTTTCTGCCTCCGCTGAATAAAGCCCGCTGCCATTGATATCGTCTTTTGTGTCTCAGTTCTCGATGGTAAGAAGGAGCAAAAGTAGGTAGGTATACATGAATCAGTGGAAGCTAGACTACATACCTAGGTAACCTCTTCATTAATTGTCATCTCTCACCTTCTCTAAGGTTGCCAATGTAAAGGGCTAAGCCCTATCAGAGTGGTGTTTAGAGGGACTGAGAAATACATGTCTACTACTGTTCTGTCCAACAAGAATAAGTATCTCTCAACTCGGTAATATTAAGGCTCTGAATAGGGAAGGCGTGACTTTTAGAAAGACCCCTACTTGGATTGAGAATGTTTAGCTGAATCTGATGCAGTACAGACTAGCATGTACATTGCCTTGCCGAGAGCATAGGTTTTATCTGTTATGATCTAAGATCAGGAGGTCTTCTGTACTAAGACAGCCACGCTCTGCAGGAGCAATATGATGGAAAGCATATCCGTAGAGTTGTGCAAAGAACCAGGTTCATCGATATTTGTCTTACATGCCTTGAAGTAGGCCATCACGTACAAATCTTGACGTGTCATGGACGTGAGAACGTAAACGAACGCAACTGTTTCAACTAGGAGAATCCCCCTTCACTAGCTATCTGGTCGTTCCCTCATATCCCCAGCCTTTCTTTCCTACAAACAAGTTCCTGACCTCTTCATGTTCCATTCATTCTATCACCAAATCTCTTCCTCATCCAGCACCTCTTTGCCTCCACGTGATCACAACGTGCCCTACTATCAACAACTCTCCTCTGTACTAAACGTATCACAAAAGCTTCAACTTCTCGAAAAGGCATTACTTTCTATTCAAGACACGTTGTTCCACCGCCTTGTCGAGGATAGATTAGCCATGCCACCCCGCAAAAGACTGTCATCTCCCACGAGACCAGCGTCACCTTCCCACAAGAAGCCTCGCCGTCAAGTCAATGGTAGAAAGGCATCAGCTCAAGCCAAAGCTGCGAGTGAAGCAGACGCCTCGAGTGAGACTAACACCACTAACGAAAACACCACCGGAGATGTCGAGATGGTCGATATGGATACTCCTGTGGACAAAGAAGAAGACGACATCCCTGAATTCGTCAGATCTCAGCAAAAGGTTCCAGACAGTCGCCGGCGCTCGTCACTAGCTCTTCATTTGCCTCCGATGCATACGCTGAGCGACATCTATGCGGACATCACCAAGAAAGCTGTCGAGCTCAACTTTCGTGACGTCGTGTCTCACTTGGGCTCGAGACGTTTGCGCGTAGTGACCGTGTGCTCTGGAACCGAGAGCCCGCTTCTTGCTCTGGAGATGGTTCGAGACAGTAAGTCATACGCTCGGAACTTTGTCTTTGGACGACGTCAACTTACAAGCTGAAAAACCAGATCTCAAAACCAACTTCGGAATAACCTTCGAATTCCATCATCTCTTCAGTGCAGAGATCGAGCCATTCAAACAGGCGTACATCGAGCGAAACTTCCATCCCAAGTACATCTTTCGCGATGTTACCGATTTGAAAGACAGAGTCGCGTAAGTTCAATCCAAACCCACCCGCCCGCCTCCTGAATTGATTCTCTTCTGTTGTTTTCTTTCTTTTTGCTTTTGATTTATTAGTCGAATGTGCTGACAACTTCTAGTCAAACCGCCTATGGTTCGATCGTGAAGATCCCTAAAAACCCAGATATCCTGATCGCCGGTTTCTCGTGTGTCGACTTCTCGAACCTGAACAACAAGAAGAAGTCCACACTAGAAACAACCGGTGAATCCGGCAATACCTTTCTCGGTGTCGCGAATTACATGCGGACGTATCGCCCTCCTCTCGTCGTCCTGGAAAACGTGAAAGGCGCTCCATGGGACGAGATTGGAAAGTATCTGGGGGGAATGGACTATTTCTGCGTTCATGCCCTCGTAGATACCAAGGCCTACTATCTGCCACAGACTCGTGAGCGAGGATACATGTTCTGCGCAGACAAGAAGCGCTTGGAGAAGCATAACGTTTCGTTCAATGATCTGAATTGGCCGGAGGTCTTGGAGAAGTTCAAACGACCTGCCAGCTCTCCCGTCGGCATGTTCATCCTCGATGATGACGACGCTAGATTGGAAGCGATCGAAAGAGACATGGCGGAAAAAATCAGCTCTTCGTCCCGAAAGCTGTACAAATGGGATTGCTATCAAAGGAGACATCAGGCTTACCGCCGGGACGAATGTCTCGGTCACAAACGTCCGGTGACAAAGTGGCAGGACAATGGAGTCTGTCAAATGCCCGAGTTCGCCTGGCACACCTGGTGTAAGTCCCAGCCGGAGCGTATCTGGGATACCATCGACGCAAATTTCTTGCGAAAGCTCAGAGACGGATATGACATGAATCACAAGGAGTGAGTTCAGACAGATCTTGTCCTTCGCTCGAGTTCTGGCTAACGAATGATCAGGCGAATCCTCGAACTGTCTCAAGGGCTTGACCGGGAGAAGGATGTCCGAGCATTTGGGCTCATTGGTTGCGTCACTCCCTCTGGAATTCCATACATTACGACCAGAGGCGGCCCACTGTGCGGACTTGAAGCTCTTTCTTTGCAAGGACTGCCCCTGGACAGGCTTTTGCTCTCTCGAGAGACGCAAAAGGAACTCCAAGACTTGGCTGGTAACGCCATGAGTTCAACTGTTGTTGGATCAGCGACGCTGGCGGCATTGATTGTAGGCCACAAGATCTTGCGGGCAGGAGACTCGTCTCCCGATTCTAGTAGCGCATCCGAGCACAAAACGATCAGCCCGGCGGATGATCTTGAAATGATGGAATTCGACATGCAATCTAGCGATGTCACCGACCTCGATCTCGACGAGCTCAAAGCGGAAGCTGCAAAAAGTGCAAGATACTGCAAATGTGAGGGCCAGTCAATCACCGCAACCAAGGACAAGGACAATTATATCAACAAATGCAAGCTGTGCGAGCACACCGGCTGCAAGAACTGCACCGGTAATCCGGTCCACGCATATGAACGTCTCAGCAACTTGGAACGGAGCGAGCCCCTGGACTTTACTGAAAGGCTCAAGAGCATCTTGCCCATGCGTCTGGTCTTCTCGAAAATGTCTCTTGGCGATTATGATGTCTTTCGCGAGGAGGCGACTAAGTATTACGGTGCGGATGAATGGAAAAAGTTCTTGGACGCCGTATCTCGAGCTGTCGGTGATAAGCTTCGCTTTCTGGACATCAAACGAACTGAGAATTGGACAGTAGCTTACGAAGGCAAGCATTCCACTTTGAAGTTGACGATCAGCGCCACCGTGATTCAATGGCTGTTCTACGCAAAGCCTTCCAACACTGAGCCCGCCATATGTCTTCAGAGGGAGATCTTCTCCAAGCCCATTGCGAGAATGACGCCATCTGGAAGATCACTTCTCAGCGGCCAGTGGGAGATTTGCAGCCCCATCAGCTCAAAAGCTGTTTTGCGTATCACTGGCGTTGGTGCCCAGGTCCCTTCCTTCGAAGCAAGATGTGGATTGCAAGACCCAATTTTTGCGGAAAGCAAAGTTTGGAGTCAACTCGACGTCGCTGGCTCGGACGATTTGGATGGCCTTGACATAGATATCCGGGGTAAATACGAGCTGCTCCAGGATTGTGGAACAGCGCAGGGATGCTTGCATAAAAAGCCAGCGGCTAAAAACTCCCCTGCTGTATATCTCTTTCTGGACCCTACCAAGCTAGGAGATCCCGGCAAAGACTCGTTCGCCTTCTCTTTGGAACACGAACGCGTCTCAGGCTACACCGCTCGCCTGATTATTGCCGAGTTATCTCACACATGGCGATCCACAAGGGTGGGCGACAGCGATAGGAACGTCAATGTCTACTATCGCAAATGGGTAAAAACTTCAGACGCAAGCTTGGAAGTGTATGTCTCAAGATCTCCGATATTGTGTCGTGGATTGAAACCTGGATTGTCCATCTCCTTCGAAAATGCAAAATGTCATCAATCCAATATCACTCTACTCTCGTTTTCCGTTCCGGCGGCCGAAATCGAGTCATTGTGGGAGCAAGGGCCCTGGCAAGTCACTGATCTCATGGGTTCGTCGGCGATGTTGAGAAACCTGTCCTGGTTGGTACAAAAGGCGGCCGGATTCACTGGATTCCACGATTGGCAGGTTGTTGGCGGTTTCGAACAATCGCTTGAAAGCAGCAATGCAGCCTGCACTACCTGTGCGCCACCAAAGCCACAGATCCTATGGGGCCGTGACAGGAACAATAGAATCAAAGCGTACGAGGATCCTCAAGGTGCAGCTGTTTGGGAGCGTTTGATGAAAGCCCGGCCGTCTCCGTTCTTGGTCTTCCGGCGCGTCGACGAACAAGGCAGTGGATGCCTGAAAATCACCCTCAACATTCAAACTCTGTTGCACCAGGCCCACGCGAAGTTGGTCGCTCAATCTCCCAACGGCTCGGAGACATTCTCCTGGCGGCTCGTTTCCAACGCTCCTGACAGAAGAGATTTCAAGTTTGATAAATTCGTCCAGATAACCAACAAAGACGATCCTCCTTCCACACAACCACCAAACTTCAATCCTCAATGGAGATTGCGCGAAGAGCAACTGCGGTCCTTGAAGTGGATGCAATCTCAGGAAGCGGACGATGTGGCGCCGTTCGAAGAAGAGGAGGTCGAAGAGGCCCTTCTTCCCCTGATGCAATGGCGCGCGGAGGGAAAAGTCACCAGAGAGAAAGTCGTTCGCGGAGGTGTCCTTTCGGATGAGGTCGGTTATGGGAAAACAGCCCTAGTCTTAGGACTCATCGACTCCCAATTTGCAGAGGATCGTGGACGGACTTTGAAGCCAGATAATGGTCTGATCGATACCCACGCCACTCTCATCGTGGTTCCCGCAATCATGGTTGAGCAGTGGACTTCGGAAATCATTAAATTCTTGGGGGACAACAGCAAACAAGACATTAAACCCAAGGGCAAGTACCTAGAGGTGGGCGAGTACAAGGTCCTGATCATCCCGACGTTGCCATCTCTTGTGTCGAAAAGTATCGATGACATCGGCAGGGCTGATATCATTCTGGTGTCTTGGTCTATCTTCGTGAGCACGTCTACCTACTACGAGAGGATGGAAAAATTCACGGGAGCACCACAAGTGCCAAAGAAGGGAACTCGTAACTTCGACCATTGGTTCCAGGATGCTTTGGATCGCCTCAAGAGCCAAGTCGAAACTCTGGTATCTCGAGGCCCTGAGGCTCTGCTCGACTCAATTGTGGCGAACCGTCAGGAGGTAAAAGATTCTCGGAAGTATCGCACGTATTGTCCCTCTCAGCGGCGGAAAGGTCAAGTCGCAAACCGAGCTGTAGAGCATGGAAGCGTGCAGCAACCGAAGGATGCGGAGATTTCCAGTGGAGATGAGTCAGAGACGGATGGGAACGATGCGGAGGCCATCAAGACCAAGATAGACACATTCGTGGAAACCCACCGGAACGAATCACGTCTCCCAGAATCTGGTAATAACTGTCTGTCGAACCAAGAGGCTGACCTCTATGACAATGGTAGTGACGGCAACACGTCCGCAAAGAAAGAATGGAACGATCGGAAGGAGTTCAATATCATCAAGGGTACAAAAGAACAGGACTGGCTCACAGTGAAGAGCGTCTCGTTGCATATGTTCCGGTTCAACCGTATTATCATTGACGAGTTCACTTATGCAGATCAGGAAAAGTTAATCCCCCTTCTGTCACTGAAAGCTCATTTCAGGTGGATCCTTTCTGGAACGCCGCCATTGAACAATTTCGCGGATGTCAATACCATTGCTCCATTCTTGGAAGTGCACCTTGGTATTGACGACGATGAAGCTGGCCGTGCACAGAACAGCAGACTTCTTCGAAGAGACGGTTCAGGTAAGTAGACAACTTTTTCGCAATTGGAACCTTAACTCATGTAATATCAGATGCCGAAATCTTTCAGTCGTTCCGGACTCCTCATAGCGACGCCTGGCACCGACGTCGGCACGAGTTGGCGCAGAGCTTCCTACTTCGTTTCTCCCGCAAGGTAAGTTGTGTCTCTTTGTACAGATGAAGCTGTAGCAGAGTCACTAATAGAACTAGAATGCTCCGAATGTCGCTCACATTCCCTGTGAGGAGCACATCATTCTGGTACCGCTGTCGTGTGCTGAAAAAGCCATTTACCTAGAGCTGTACATGGTCCTCATGGCACGAAAGCTCAAGATTCGCCGGCTTAATAGCGGACAGTTCACTGGCGATCAAACCCGGCGGGTGAACGAGATTCTTGGTACAAGTGAAAGCGCCGAAGAGGCCCTGTTGAGGCGTTGCTCGTCACTCGTACTTCACGGCGAGCTGCAAGCCGGGGAATTCGAGCTCACCACCTGTGATTCTATTGTACGAATTCGCCGAGAGCAGCTCGAGGACGTCATGAAAGAGTTCGAGCGCACGCTCAGACTCGCTTTCTCGCTTAATGCCAACCTCATAGAGAAGCATCCACACTTCCTCAACTTTTGTGACAGCGTCGGCCAGCACGATTTCGGAGACATGCATGCAACAAAAGAGATTAATGAGTGGATCGAAATCGCGGAACGGAAAGTCCAGCTGGATGATTGGAAAGACATCCTCCGTGAGACAGACGCAGGTCAGACCGAAAATGAACAGACGGTTGAGGTGAGTCTAGTGGATCCCACGACGTCAGGAGTCCATCAAACTAAAGTCATACACAGGAAGATGATCGGCAAGATGCACATGCACGTCATCCTAAACGCCCCACGGCGCCTGGTGGGAAAGCGAAAAGGCCGAAGCTTGGCAAGGCTCAGAGGCCACAGTCCCCGAATTCCTCAAACGATGCTAGCGACGACAGCGACGCCGAGCAGCCCAGGTCCGTGAACTTCAATGCCCTACTACGTAGTACAACGACGACTCTCCGGAATCTTGTTGTGGAATGGATTCATCGAACAAGAGCACTGCGGTTCTTACAGTCGATCCGTCTCATCCAGACAAGTCAAGATGTCCCTCAATGCACCAGCTGTGAGAGCCAGCCGGACGATGTCAACGCGCTGAGTGTAGTCGGTTCATGCGGACATATCTTGTGTGCGAAGTGTGTTTCGGTAACACTCAGCAAAGAAGAGTGTAGCGTCGAGGGTTGTCGTGGATCAGGCAAGAGGGCCAACATCACCAACGCTTCTTTGCTTGGTCGTGGCGACGATGATCATGGTGCGAGGTACGGCGGCGCGAAATTGACCAAATTGGTTGAACTCATTCAGAGTCGCGAGAAGATCGACGAGGACGATCGTGTCGTGGTTTTCGTCCAGTGGCCCGAGATCATGGAGATAGTCTCGAATGCCCTTAAGCTGGCCAGCATACAGCACACTGCAATCGGGCCCACGACCCCAGCGGCGCCCAAAAAGATAACGGCATTCCAAAAAGCAGAGGCCCAAGCTGGCAAGGTGCTGGTCTTGAATGTCGGTTGCGAATCCGCAGCGGGACTGTAAGTTTTCTTTTCTCTCTCTTCCTGAATACTACTCAGCTTTGATCTGGTGTAGGGTGGGATGATGGCGAGACTCACCGTGTTGACTAAAAAATTTTTTCCAGGAATCTCCATTGCGCGAACCATGTCATCTTCTTCTCACCGGTGCTGACACAGACCGAGTACGACTACCAGGCCACGATGACTCAAGCCATTGGACGTGTCCGCCGATACGGCCAGAAGAAGACAGTCCACGTCTACCACCTTCTGGCAAGCATGACGATTGACGTGGGCATCTTCCAGGAACGTAGAAGCAAGGTTCTGGTCGAGCGAGATGGTCATCCGGTCTTGGTTTCTGAAGAGGAAGTATTGGACACTGACTCGATGAGCTTGCAACCTCGTGAACTGACAGTCGACAATTCGTCTTGAGGTCGAGAGATGGCTGAGAGCCTAGTGATGGATTCTCGACACTGTTTGGGTTCGATCTATTTTTGATTCTTCTTTCTCGCCTTTTGAAATTTTTTGGCATTTGTGATTCGAGATGAGATGAAGATAAAGCAGAACACACACATACACAACAGAAAAAAAGAAAGACGGGGGAGTTCAGACGTGGTTCAATGGAGACAAAAGAAGCTGATGTCATACAGAGCAGGAGGAATATGAAAGCAAGAATAAGAATGGGGGGGATGCTCAAAGAAAAAGTCTTGTCCTTTTTCTTCTTTTTGAACTTTTTTTGTGCTTTTCATTTGACTATCACGTTGCCAGCACCGTCATGTCATGAGTGTAAGCATGAGACTGAAGATGGTTGAATTCGGAAGGCGAAGTTGTTTCTATTCTGCCCAGAGACGGATTGGGATGAGGACGTCGTGTCTTCTGGCAGCATCGCGTCTGGCGTCTCTCTCGTTGGTACACATAACAAAAGCTCGCATTCACTCTCTGGAACAGATTGGAACCTTCGAGACTGTGCTTGGCTGGATGAGTTTCTCTGGTTTTGTTCTGCTTTGTTGTTATTGTTGCTCTCTGCCTTCACCTTTCTTCTGCCCCTGCATAGACCTGTATAGAGTGTACTGGAAATCAATCGTTTACTAGGGGCAAGACAACCACAGGCAAGTAAGCTTTTTGTAAATTCTATCCGCATAGAACAGACCATGGGTAGCTCAACGTATGGCTCTCCAAGCAGGATGCTTCTAGGGATATCCGTTTCGGCCGCAACGCCTTCGTAAATCGGGTACAACTCATCGTAGCGTTGCTGCCCAGGTATCAGCCACGGCTCGACGAGGTTGGAATCACAAGGAGGAAGTAGCCCTGAACTTATGCACTCATCCACGATCCTCGTTGCAAGATTCGAAGCGCAGATATACTGTACTGTCAACGTAAAAGGGTGTATGAATTGAAACTGCTGATAAATCCATCTTCGGTAGTTCAAGTGTTCTCCACCCATGTCTTGCTTTCCTTGAGCAGAAAAAAGAACACGAGAAAACGACGTACTGTACATAACCGACGCCTAACGGCTTTTCATCCGGGATTTGTGTGCGTTCGTACCCAGATCATAAAGCTCCCACCATTACACCACCACGCATAATCGCTCGCGACAAGTCCCCCACCATTCACGCAGAATGAATCTATTGCTGCTCCAAAGCACCATCCTTCCTCATCATCGTCTCCGGATCCCACACTGGCACTTCCTTCAGATTCGTTAGACCAGCGCTGTTCTCACAGCTCTTTCTGCCACTCAAGGGTCCCGGAGCGGGGACCTTGACGGTCTTGTCGCCCCCAGTGGCAGTGGCAGCCTCCTTCAATGCAGTAAGAAGGGACTTGATCGACTCCGGAGTCAAATCCTCGTAGTAGTCGTCGTTGATCTGGACCATGGGAGCGTTGACGCAAGCGCCCAAGCATTCGACTTCAATGAATGTGAAGAGGTTGTCCTCGGTGGTGTGGCCGGGAGTGATTCCCAAGTGCTCGGTGATCGCCTGGACGATCTTGTCGCTTCCGCAGCCGCCGAGCTGGCATGGTGTCTGTTCGAGATGTTAGCGTCTGGGAACGTATGCACAGGATATTTGGGCCGTTGAGATTATTCGGACGAACTGCCCAATTGGGGGAGCGGAGACAAGTCCCACATACCGTGGTGCAAACTTGGACAAAGTACTTGCCCACCGGTTCCCGGTTGTACATGGTGTAGAAGGTAGCGACTTCGTAGACACGCATGGGAGGCATCTCCAGAATGCGGGCAACCTCATTCATAACGCTGATGCTGGTGTAGCCGTGCTGGCGCTGACCCAAGTCCAAGAGGGGCATGACGGCACCCTTCTTGTACTGAGGAGGATAACGCTTGAGGATCTCATCGATGAGTTTGAGGTTCTGCTCGTTGAACTTGAAGGGGATGGAAGGATTGTTGTCCGGTGTGTTGCGGTGCTAGTAATGGCAGGCTGGTCAGCACAAAATGTCTCCCAGCAATCAATCAATTCTTCGGAGGTCTTCGAGAGTGCGCAATCGACCGACTCCAATTGCATTTCCTTGTCGAGTTCTTGGGGCTCAATCACATACCACGGCAAGGGATTCGCTGAGACGTTGCGGAGCAGCCGAGAACTGTCTGCATTGCCGCTTGGGGATCTGCTGAAGGAACTGGCGGCCGACCCGCGGGACAGAAGGAAACAGCTTGGAAGCCATTGCGGCGATGTGTGAGGTCTGGACGCGGGAGCGCAGACTGGAGTTGAGGGAGACGGAGGTGAATGTCCTCTTGAAGATCGAAGTTGCGGCGTTTTGCGGGAGCTTTGATAAGCCAATCAGCGTTGCATAATTACTCCCGCCAATGGTCAACTTGACGTACCTACCGAAACTCGCCAACAGCGAAGTGAAAAGATTTTCTCTATGTGAAGCAAATGCTACCAGCGACGTTGGCATTCGCCTCTAGAACGTCGAAAAGACTCCTGTTCCACTCAATACAGCGCGGTAATCTCTACAACAGACCTACGCCGCTCCGCGTCTCACAATCCCTCGGACCTCCCCAACATAACAGAACGTCCTACGTCCCACTCTCTTCACAGAGAAGAAAAATGTCTTCTTCTTCCGAGCCAATCATCCCAGACCGCTACAAACTCATATTCTTCGTCCCGCACTCCGATCTCGAGAAATGCAAGGAAGCCGTCTTCGCTACAGGGGCGGGCACATTCCCAGGGGGTAAATATAGCAAGACCTGTTTCCAGACGCCTGGACGGGGCCAGTTTCTTCCGTGTGAAGGGGCGGATCCGGCGATTGGGTCTGTGGGCGCCTTAGAGACCGTGGAGGAGATGAAGGTTGAGATTCTGTGCGTGGGGAGGGAGGTTATGCTCAAGGCTGTGGAGGCGTTGGTGGAGGCGCATCCGTATGAGGAGGTTGCCTATGAGGTTTATAAGATGGAGAATGTATGAATGGAAATGATGATCCAGAATATCTGGCTGTTCCATCGAAGGTAGGTACTGGGAGTAGATGGTGGTTGAGTGCGAGGAATGCTCTGTGAAATAGATGAGCGTTCATATACCAGTTCGAATATGAAGGTAATTGTTGGACATACAAGTGCTCACACGATGTATCATGACTCTGCTCGTTGGCGAGTTGTTTTTCAAAGTTGATGGGCCCGCAGACCTCCAAAACCGATATGCACATGCCTTTTTTATTGATATTTACAGTTTCCAGGATGAGCGCTAATATATACAGGAGACAATCCAAACATAGAAAGGAGGTCTTTCAGCGCAGTTCTCCACGAGCAAGCTTCAAGTCATGTTGAAAAAGGTCGAACCCAAACACCCCAATTCTGTCGTCATCAATGTTGAATAGGAATGTATATTTGGCTCTGAATATACCATAGCCACTGCCTATGCAGCAACCTCGTACCTGCGCACATGCTCATCAATGCGCCTCAGCAACTCCGCCTTTCTTTCATCATGAATCCAGCTCTCCCGTACACTATTCTCAGCGATCACCCTCCACTCCTGAATAGAAAGCCGAAAGGCCTCCTGCACCGCGCAATAGTTGTCAAGTATATACCCGCCAAAATAAGCCGGATCATCACTGTTGATCGAGAACTTGACGCCTTTCTCCAAGAACTTCCGGATAGGAAGCTCGTCGATTCTCTTCACACAGCGCAACTGTACATTCGAAATCGGACACACAGTAAGCATGATCCCCTCCTTGGCCACCCGATCCATCAATTCGGGATCTTCCACCAACCGAATCCCATGGTCGATGCGTTGGGCGCCCATCTCGAGCGCCGTGCTGATGTATGTTGGATCACCTTCCTCGCCGGCATGTGCGGTGAGCCGGATGCCTCTTTCTTTCGCGGCACTGAACAACTCCCGGAACATGTCCTTGGGGGGTCCGACCTCCGTTGACGACGAGCCGAGGCCATGGATAGTGCTAGATTCGAAGTGCTTGTGGGCTAGCGCTTGTTCGTAGACATATCTGGCGGATTCAACCGGCAAATGTCGCAAGAAACAGAGAATCAGACGCGTAGACATGCCCAGTTCTTTTTCTGCGCGCTTGCATCCGGCCACGAATCCGTCGACGACGGTTTTGTAAGGGATGCCGCGATCCATGTGCACATTCGGGTCAAAGAAGACTTCGGCGTGATGGACGCCATCTGCGTGAGCTTTTTGGAAGTAGGCCCATGCGAGGTCCGCGAAATCGGACTCGTGGATGAGAACTTTCATGCCTTCGAAGTAGAATGCAAGAAAGTCATCTAGGGAGGTGAATCGTTTGTACCGGTCAGCGAGTGTTTCGACTGACTGGTATGCCGGATGGGTTTTGGGGTCAGGTAGTTGAACACCGTTCTTCTCAGCTAGTTGAAAGATCAATTCCGGGGTCATGCAGCCTTCGAGATGTAGATGATGCTCGCACTTAGGCAAGCCCTGGAGGAAATCATGAAGATCGTGTTGGCACATTCTGCCATATGTGTGAGTGACGGATGAGACGCTTCAGGGGAGGAAACAGTGTCTATTGCGCGAGCCAAAGATTCGGAGGTTGTAAGAAGGGAGCGAGAGTAAGTCAGGAAGAGAAAGAGAAAGAGGAATATCCATCCAAGGAGTCCTCGCTGGATACATACAGATCCAGTAGGAGCTCCGTCATGAAGTGTACAACTCCCCACCCCCGAGCGCGGGCTGTGTATACCACGTCTGTATACGCAGTGGATGTCTGATCATCTCTGATAAGACAAAGTTCTTGTCCGACAGGAACGAGCACAAAATGATTCGCTGGGTCGAAAGGGGAGAGGATCCAAAGTTTCGACTTTCAACTCTCCTGGCTGTTGGAGCCTTCGGAGGTCTCCGATGGACGGCGAAGTGCGTAGGATGGCGAGAAAAGTCGAGCAAGAACTAGCAGAATATCATCATTGCCAGGAATAACAATGAGGAAAAGCAAGACAACCAGAGAGTAACACAGCTGAATCCCCCTGTTCATGCCTTGCTCAACCTTTATGCAAAGCACACGTCATTTGAAGACGATGGTTTACCAGGAACTCGATACAATCCATAAGTTAGTTCTTCCGAGGCTTCTTCATGTGTATTGAGGACCTGCATGTCACATTGACATATCTTGAATGGATCTGCAAGATTATACCTAAAGATATTATCAATTACAATCCGAGATTATGCAGCACGAAGCTACAGCAGAATATCCATGCCAGATCCTCGCAGATGATGCATACCAAATCGCTAACGTGCCAAAGAACAGAAACACTCAATCTATAACCCAATCCCCAAACATCTATTCAAGCGAAAAACTTTTTATATATCAAGTTCTTTTTAGATCGCCTTTATCTCCGCCCCCGCTGCTTTCCTCAATCTATTCATAACAGCAGCAGATAAATCCCCATCCTGGTCCGATATGCCCTCGACATAAATGATATCAACATCCTCTGCATCCAACGCTCGAAGAGCAGAAAACAAGCCCCTGGCAATAGACTCGGTATCAGTGCCTAACGGGTAGTCGTAGATTTGCTTTGTAGCAGTGTCCACGCTGCTACATTCCTCTTTCACGCGCACCGAGAAGCGAACCATTCCCTCATTAGATGCAGGCACGGATTCAACCCCATCGCCATCTGGCCGTAAACCCAAACCCTGCTTCCAATGTCTCGTGCGCACAATACCAACCATATGAGCCCCCACGGCTGTATCTTCCAAATCTTGTCTAATCCGTCTGGCGACGGCCGATTCCATCGAGTCAGGATGAAAGAGAACCACGCGCGCTTTCGGCGAGTAATGCCGATACTTCATCCCAGGCGCTCGAGGAATCTCCTTAATGTCTAGCGACCCGTCATGATATCCCACCTGCACATGCTCCCACCCGGGACATGATCGCAATTCTTCGATTCCTATTCCACCGGGTCTCAAGACGGCAGGAGGGTCGGATAGGCCGTCCACAACGGTGCTTTCTACACCCACACCACAGGGCCCGCCGTCGAGGATGAGCTCAATGCGACCTTGGAGATCGTGGTATACGTGCTGCGCGGTCGTCGGGGAGGGCTTGGTGGATGCGTTTGCAGACGGTGCGGCGAGCGGTCGATCGGCGACGTGGATGAGGAGGCGCGCTAATGGTGATGCAGGCATTCGGACGCCGAAAGTGGTCAGTTGGGAGGTGACTTCCTTGGCAAGATGGGAGTTTGGTGGGTTCGGGAGGATGATGGTTAAGGGTCCAGGCCAGAATTTCGCGATCAAGGGCTGGTAGATGGGTGGGATGGAATTTTTAAGGACTCGCGTATCTGACGAACGGCTGCTGGTTCCATTTGTATATGTTTCCGTAGGATTGAGCAATCGCTTCAGCATCTCCAGAGAATCCACATGCACAATCAACGGATTATCCGACGGCCTCTGCTTCGCTTTATAGATTCCCTGTACCGCCACACTCCGTGTCGCATCCGCACCCAGTCCATATACAGTTTCTGTCGGAAATGCAACAGGGATATCGCTCGTTCGGAGGAGATGGGCGGCTTCTTCAATGGCCTTCGCTTCGGGCGTAATCTGACTGCGCTCTTTGCTCCACCATTCCGCGAGAGATTGGTTTCCCGGACCTTCGTTCAGTCGTTGGACGGAGAGAATGCGCGTGGTAGTAGCATCTTGGACTGGCATGGTTGCGAATAATCTGGCAATGCTGCGCCGAGGGCTGCCAGCAATCAAGCGCGTAAACGACAGCAGATTGAATCGGATGGACTGGACAATTCAGGCACGACAAGCATAGTAAGTATCTCTTGAATGTGAGCACCAACAGGTATCTGCGGGGTTTGAGTCACGGCGGGGACTTTTTTCTTCGAGGAACAAAGGCGCTTTTTGTCTGTGTCAATCTTTTAAAACTTCATGGTGAAGCGCAGTATCTGTGATCATCTAAATAATGTTTCTCAGCTTCAGTGTCTCCCTGAGTAAGATTGGCTCTAATCTCCAAGCAGTAGCCTCAATTACATTGTAGAAATATTTTGAGCTTTTTCCTCCAAGGATGACGTCGGATCGCCTGAGGCCTGATTCCCCTGACTAAGCGGATCTACAGCTCACAAACAAACCATCGAATCCCAAGAAGTTCACAGATTGTATAATATGGTTTTAAAACAAGTTATTAAGCTCGGAGAAGTAGATCGAGGATCTAGGACACGAAGATGTACCAGAATCAGGATATGGCAGCATTGTACCTAGGTAGCCTTTAAAAAAGGCTTCCAGCTGTGATTCTATATATATTCATCAGACCAAATCCAGCTCACCAGCATCGAACAGTATGTACATATCTAAGGTATAAGAACAGATATACAATCCCATCTTCATCTATCCACTTCTTATTTTCTCTTACCACCCTTTCCTCCCTTCGGATTTCCTTTTGCTTTCGCCTTTCCATCACCACCACCTGCGCCTCCGCCACCAGACATTACCCTAACCTTCCCAACAGGAACCGTATTCACAACCTCAGCATCTCCCCACGTCCTGATCAGCTCCCCCTCTTTGGCACGTAGCTTCTCAGCCGCGGCTCGGTTAATCCCCGCATCCTCAGCATGATCCTTCTTGACTTTCCCCGACGTCGTCTCCGCGACCCACCGTCCCAGAATCTCCTTGACTGCTTTGCCCTTCTTGACGGCACCAGGCTGCAATTTCGCTTTGTACTTGTACCGACCCAGTGCTGCCCACGGGGCACAAACGGGAATTGCAGCAAGGATGTCGTCCTCCGGTAAGGGCGTTCCTACAAGGGCAGGAAGCCAAGCAAGATCCGCTGCTTCAGCAGCTGCCGTCTCTTCGTCATATTCATCGGCTGCTCCGTCCTCGAAAAGGGCCTGGCGTTTCCGCTCTGCTTCGGCGGCGCGGTCGTGCTGGGCTCTGCGGCGTTGCTTTGCGGCTTCTCGCTCACGCTCTTGGTTCGCTTTCGCGGCCGCGGCGGCCGCGGCTTTCTCGGCTTTGGCGCTGTTGGCTCCTAGGAGGCGGAGAGCGAGTTCACGCTCTTCCTCGTCCTGGTCTGCGTATTTTGCTGCGGCTTTTTTGTTCTTGGCTTTCTTGCCGCGTGCAGGAGCTGGTGCCTGCTTGCTGGCGGGTACGGGTTGAGAAGGAGAAGGCTTCGCTTGGGTGGAGAGTGTCTCGGCAGCGACGGTAGATGAGGTCTCGCTTGCTGCAGATGACTCAAGGGATTTTCCTTTCTTTAAGAGACGTCGCTCCCGCGCTGATAGATGCCGTTTTCCTTGTTTCTGCTGAGATGATCCTTCACTATCGTTTGCAGGTGCGCTGTCCGCTGGATTCGACGCCTCAACGCCATTCTCTGAGGGTTCAGCTCGAGACTCCTGTTCGTCGCCGTCTAGCACTTCGTCTTGCGATCTCTCTTGCTGTACGTCATCTCTGTCGCTCTCTTCTTCGTTGCCAGCTTCCTGGTCCTGATCTTGCTCCGCTCCAGGAGCCTCCGAGGGTCCCCGCTGTAAAGGATTCCTTAACGGAACTTCATCAGCTCCATCCTGCTCGTCTTCTGATTCGAGGCTCGATTCCTGCTCCCGCTCGTTCACACCTTCAGCAACTCGTTCAGCTGCTTCTGTCTCTTGTTCATTCCTAGACCCTTCTTCCTTTTGGCTCGTCTGTCCAGCCACATCATCACTGGATGCAGCCTGCCCCGTAGATGCAGGGTCGTCAGATCGTTGCGACTTGTGGTTCCGCACACTCTCTAGACTGATCTGGAACATCACAGCGAATCCAAGAACCAACTGCGAAGGAGCCAAGAAATTCTTCTCGCCCTTGACCAGGAACTCTCCTGTCGGTAGAAAATCGCCTGCTTGAGCTGTTTTCGTGACTTGGTCAGCACGAACCCACCATGCAGACATAACTGCCTTGGAGTCCCAAGCACTAGATGTAGCCACACAGAGATTGCCCGCTTGAGAAAGGGTGCTCGGGGGTATAGGTGCGTCTGGAGTTCCGGGTCGGTTCTTCACAATGATGGGCGTGGCGCCTTGGATGTCTGCGTGAACGAAGATGTCGCCCTTTTTCAAATAGCGTCGGTATAGTATTTCACTTTGTAGAGCGTCGCGGCCACTGTTACAGTTAGAAAGGCGGAAACCAAGCATAAAGGGTCGTAGTGATGTACACACCCTAAGACGAGATAGCCCTCCGAGGAAATGAAAAATAGAAACTTCTCAAACCAGAACGGCTTCCGGACAGGCCGGAGTACCTGTTTCTCCTGCTTGAGGGTTCGCTTCAGATCATCGGTGACCTTCTTTTCGTGACTCTTGAGCGCTTTCGTAGACGACTGGATGGTCTTCTGCTCCTTCACTGCGGCAACCTTCTTCTGCTCGTAGTATTGTGTCGCATTTGCCCAAGGGGACAGACCAAGATCGATGTCGACTGTCAACAGTTGGGAAGTCTTCTTCACCTCGTCCCGCTCATCCGTATCAGACTCTTCATCGGCTGACTCATCGCTGCTGAACAGTTCATCCTCTTCATCGTCCTGCTCGTCACTCGCTTCTCCAAGAAGCAGGGTAATCGTATTCTCGTAGAGCTTCAACGGAAGCTTTATAATCTTAGCCACCGGATTACCTCTTCCTTGCTCCATCTCAATCAATCTGGCAATCTCCACCCAGTCCATACCCTGCGCGATAAGACCATTTACCGCATCCATTGCCTCTTGGACACGGAAGATGTTGTCCTCGATCGCTTCTGCTTTGCGGATATGCAGCTCCTGGACTTCTTTCAGAGCACCGATTCTCTTCTCGTGTTCCTGTTTCACGGCTTCGAGTTTGCGACGGGCGGCTTCTTCGCGCTCCGTCAGCCTCGACTCGAGTTTCTGGGACTCCAAGGACGAGAAGTACTCGTCGACTGTGGCGTTGAAGCTCGGGAACTCGAGGATCGTAATCCCCGGTTTGCCTTCAAACTGGCGAGGCTTGAAGGGATGGAAGTCCTCATAGAGAAGCGCGGGATTTGTCGGCGTAGCATCCTCGGAGGTAGTAGTGGGCTCTGGCGCCCGGCGAGTATCTTCCTTTGCGACAATATATCCTGGATGACCATCGCCACGGACAAGGCTATCGCTCACAGCTTCAGCTTCTTTCAACACACCTATCACTTTATCTAGGAGACTATCATCCTGCAAAACCTGATCCAGCGGTGTCGCGGGATCCATCTCCCTTGCGGCAAACGCATGATCCAGAAGAAGAGGAGGATACTCCGGAAACCCCTGCGACAAGGCCCTTTTCAGAACATCCGTATTTTTCTTCTTTCCAGACTTCTTCGGGGCTGATCCTTCCTGCGCCAATGTCTCTTTCGCCCTTTCCAGGGTTTCCTTCACCCGTTCAACAGTAATCTCCGGCACTTCGCCGTAGTTCTGCTTGTTCGTGATGTTATATTTCAAGCCGACTTTGACTTCTTCCTGCTCTCCCTCTGCAGGAACGACCCGGAACAGTGCCAGGATGTTATGCTCGCGATCCGTGAGGATGATGTTGCCGCCTGCGAAAAACTCGAGGAACAAGTGGTACATGCCATCGCTGAAGGAGAAGTCAATGATTCGATCTGTTCCTATTTGCGAGATGGATGTGATCCGGCGAGACCTGAGGAATTTGCGCAAGCGAGTCACGAAAGGAGATGGCGCTGTGGCTGTTGTGCGAGAGTATTGGGTGACATGGCATCGGAAGCCAGAGTCGACGATGAGTTGCTTGCGGTGGTCGGGTTTGGCGAGTTTGAAGAGGAAGATTCTCTATCAGACGATCAGTCTCTGTGTGTCAGTAACGGTAAAGAATAGAAACGAACCGATGAGAGATCATAAATGTTAGAGACTCGTAGATTGACCAGCTCCGATGCAAGCTCGCGGGAGATGACCTAGAGTCGTGTGAGCTTTTTATGCGACCACTTCAGACGAAGGAAAGATGCCAGTCTTTTAGATTTTACCTTGACATCTAAAGAGGAGAAACGCTGCTTCATCTTTGCGAGTTGGCCAGAAGGGCCCTTGAAGAGCGAGAGCTTTCACTGAGGGATTGTGCGGAGAAATGAACACTTCTTCTCATGGCGACTTCCTCGAGAGTTTTGAGGGCCCAGATAGACTGACGTATGCGGGGCACATTTCGCTGCTGATATTTTGTACAAGGCACCTTTGGCTCTCCGATTATATTATGATTCTTACTCTAGAATAATGTCACGATAATGACGCATTACGATGATAGAGCTTGATTCCTATCATGGCGATGTTTGATTTCCGGGCCATTATTCCTTCGCTTCTTACCAAGACGGCCACCATCCCTTCTGTGCAGAGAATGAAATTCCCCGAGTTAATAGGATCTCTAACTTCCTTGTATGTGAAAATCGATTCGATCGATCCAATGAAGATTTACTGGACGGAAATCATTCCTAGAGCATCTTCTCTATCCCTGCAATGTAATGGATCATCACTTCGAGAACACGAACAGTAATAAAGAGAATATCACAGCATAACCACGCCAGGACCAGCCAAAGGCAACCAGAGGATTAAATAAGGACCATGCAATCATAAGAATAGAAATATCCAACTACATCTGCCGCAACCCCTCCGCCAACCTCCTCTTCCCGAACTCCCACGCATTGAGCAGCCCTTGCTCCGAAAGATCGATACTCTTCATATTCGGCACATCAGGAGCAGGTGCGCGGCTGACGCGAGACGCGATGAGAACAGGATCCGTTTCAAGGATGATTCCATCGTCGATGATCTCGTCAATGGCCAGTGAAACCAGGTCGTAGTTCTCGATGATCGTGCGTTTGTCGGTTGCTCCTCTGCAAAACCAGATCAACATTAGCCTTGACCCCCACGATTGTAGCATGACTACTGAACAAAGCATATATGTGACCCACTTGAATAAAATTCCCAGCGCATCCCTCAACGACAAAACAACATTATACAACAAAACCTCATTCTCATCTGCGCTTCCTACCACGTAAAGCATCACGTCGCTTTCCATCTTGAACACCACAATGCGATTATCGTAGAGGATCACATCGCTGGTTTGCTTGTTGGTTTTTTCGAGAAGACCCTTTTCGAATGCCTTTTGGTCCTTAAGCGTAGGGTAGGGGTTCGCGCCGGGGTAGTCGGTTGAGTTGGCGGGTGTACCAGCCGGGGGGTGTGGCGGAGAGTAGTATTTTGCGAAGATGCGGGAGCCGTCATCGGTCGACATGATGAGGACCGCGTTGACGGAGAAAAGAGAGAGAGGGCCGGGCATCGTAGCGGTTATCTCTGAGAATTGAATGTGGTTTGGTGTAGCTCCTGGACAATTGATGGATTGACGCTTGTCCAGTCTACAGTCAACAGAAAGCTGTCCGCAGTCGGGACGGCGCGACAACGTTGTTCCGAAGTATAGCATAACAGAAAGATCACAGCTTGGTCTTGGGGAATAAAAAAGATTTTGCAATTGTTTTGAGGTCGAAGATGGGAACAAAGTCTGCTCTTCCAGAGAAGCCAATCTGAGCACAAGGTCCATGAAGTAAACCATGAGTCTTCCATATATCGAAACTGAACAAGGAAATCATATATCTGCATCAGAAGCCAGAGACGAGCCACAGGAAACAGGATCTCAAACGGGTATAATCGATGGTCGCCAATATCATCTGATCTTCTCTCTTCACAAAGCATCTATTACGCCAACCAACTCCAGAGACAGCATGAGTCGAGAAGACCATTGAATTTCTAGGTCAAACATTATCGTCATTAGGTCATTTGCCAGAGCTTCTGGATCGAGCTCCAGTGAAGAAGCCAGACTAATGCTCGTACATCCAAAACTAGATAGGATGAGCAAAACAAATCAATGGGTATTATTTCGTATGATGACAACCAACTTGGACGTCTGCATATCACCAAACGCCTTAAAATGGTTTTTCAGGCCTGCAACGCAACAAGATGGGAACGTCTCATACAAGCAAAATTCTGAAACATCAAGTGTGACGTAAATTAATCAACATCCGTAAAGAATCGAATCAAAATGTAAAAGCACCGAATATAGACATGGCTCAAGGTCCAGTCTTTGCAGCCTCATCTGCATTTGCACGATTGAACCAGCCAGGTATCCAGCTTGTTCGATTGGCCTTCTTCCGAGCGGCCTCCTCTTCCTCGGCAGCCTTGGCGGCTTCATTGCTCTCCTGCACCAGACGCAAGGGCCGCAGTTTATTCTGTGTCATTACTGCACTGGTATAGTTGGTCATCCCACTGATCGAGCGTGGCGAACTGGAAGTCGCACCGGTCGAAGCTGTGTCGCCAGGAGGATCACTCGCGACGCTGTTTGAGCTGCTCAATCGGTTGCGCTCCTGCTGACTCGACAGAGATGCTGCACGATTGCTGGCGGTCATGCCGGAGATGTAGCTCGCTCCTGACAACACACTCTGGCGAGATCCAGGTCCCATGGTGGTCGGACTGATAGGACCGCCAGAATTGCGTCCCCGGTACATCTGTCCGATGACAGCGGCTGCAGCTCCATCCGCCTGATCGGACCTGGTCCTGCGGTGGGATCGTACAGATTGAGCACGGTTGATGGGAATACTCGGTGCAGTCTCGGGGTTTTCATGAGCATTTGGGGCGACAGCTGGTGCTTGCATGGGTATGGAACTCATGGGGCGTGGTCGCTGCGGCTTGGGGCGGTTGGTCTGGCCAGATACCACCGATTTGGCCCTCTGCAGGAATGATTGGCTGGCACTGTCGTCCTTCTCAGGAGGGGTAGGAGGAAGTTCTTTATCAGTGCCGGAAGTTGCAGGCTTTGGTACAGCGTCACTTTCGTTGCGGTCCAGGATGTGCTCAAAGCCGTCGTGCTGCAGGAGACGGCTGATGATTCGCTCAATATAGAGAGTCAAGGCTTTGTTCTGATCCTTTAGTGCCCTGATCTCTGCCTCGAGTTTTCGCGAGTTATCGGTCTCTGCTCGCTCATCCACAGATTCGAGCTCATCAGCCAGCGACCCAAGACCGCTGCCTGACTCCTTAGTCTCCGGATGGACGTCGCGCATGAAATCGCCCTTGGTGAAATCACCATTTAGAGTTCTTTCACTTAGCAACAACTGGTAGCTTTCGTTATCCTCCATCAAGCGAGCATTGGCCATACGGGCCTCCAAAAGCTCCCTTTCCAGTTCTCGCTGCCGACCGCCTCCTTTATTCTCCATCTCCACGAGTTTGATTTGCGCTTCGGCCAACTCGAGCCGCAGCGACTCGATCAATTTGTCTTTCTGTAAGAGCAGTTTCGCATTGTTCCGAGATGGACTCCGCTCGAGTTGGGCGGAGGAGGGGGCAAATTGTGCATCCAAGTCCGGTGAGGATCTGTTGCGGAAACTGGCTACAGGTGCGATTGACTATTTAGCTCCTATGTAACAAGAAAACCAAGAGGGAGAGGATGGGAATTCTTACACGAACGAGACATGTTAGTTCGATCGCTATCGGCATTGATTCGTATGTCTTTCTGAGCGAGTGATTCTTTAAGGCGTTGGATGGTAGCCTGCATCTCTTCCTCGCGACTAGCTTGCTGTTCCTTCTCCTGCAGCATGGCATTGCGTTCCATCTCATGAGTCTGCTCAAGATCACGGATCTGTCGGACATGTTCTCGGATTTCGCTATTCAATGCTTCGATCTTGCTGTCCTTCTCATGAACTTGATCCTCCAGCTTTCCCTGTTCACTGATGGCTTCATCAAGCCGCATCTGCAGAACACCCAGCTGCTTGCGGTACTGCTCCGAGACAGTCTCGGCTTTCTGCAATTGCTCCTTCAGCTCTGCAATGAGCGCCGCATTCTGCGCTCGCGCGTCCTCCTCGGACGGGTCATTCGTAATTTTCGGGACGTTCGACATGCTGAGGTTGGACCGGCCCGGTTTCCGAGCAGCAGCACGCGCAGACACGGGGGTTGAGCTACGAGTAGATGGTGTGCGATTCAGGCCGTTGGTTGCCGCGCTGGGAGACCGTGTATGGCCTCGAGGTGTTGCACCATTCGTCGAGTTGCTGGTGGTGTTGGTATTGTTTTCCGCGGTCGACGACTTGTTGGAATTGGCCGGCGTTGCAGGCTTCCGAGGCGTCGTAGACATGTTGGGGGCAGAAGAGCAAGAGCAAAACAATCCAATCCGTATGCCGACTCGATGACGAGACGTGACGTGAGTCGACGAAAGGGAGGAAGGGGGAGATGATCCTAGCTATTATGTATCGGGCAGGGCGACCAGCTGGGGCCGGAGATTAAAAGGTAGGATTTAAGGGAACGAGTGGAATAAGTAGCGGTCAAACACAGGCGAAACCTGCTGGAGACGTACAAGTGACTGCTCGCCAAAGGACTAGAAAACAAGATACCGATATAAGAAAAGAAGACACAGCAACAAACACAAAGCAGATGCTGGCATGAGTGATAAATAATATGGGGAATAAATACACTTGATGGGAGCAGATTAATTTCTCGCGGAAACGTTGCACTCTCTGGAGGGGCCGCAGCTCGGTATGGTCGTTACGAACTTTACAACTGTACATCATATAGCTGCCACTCTTGTCCTGTTTATCTAACATTTACTGCAAACGCTTCGTATTGGAATGTAAAGTCTGGCGGGCCTGAAGCTGCTAAAAATGCAAGCCGCAAACCTTGCCTTGACTTGGGGCGATACGAGGATAAAGATAGAACAACTTTCTTTTTGCGGCTCGCTGACTGACATCCTCATATCGTCACAACGGTCCGAATAATCGTGTTATTGGAAGAGCCAGCATCCAGCATCCAGATGCTGCGCCACGTCCGTGGTTGTTCCTAGCCACTGGGGTGAAGTCGGAAAATCCTCTTTGAATGATGGAAGACGAGCGTTCATGCTGATGCCTCAGGCATAAAGTGACTCAGCCATGCGGAATGGAAACATTAGTTTCTCCGGCGGTCTCGCCAAACCCACACAAAAAAAAACATGCTGTAGAATAGCTTCGTCTCTTGTCTTGACCCAACCACGTCTTCCAACACCACCAATACCCGGCCGGAGCGCATTCTTTCATTTCAAGTCAAATTAGAAGTCCTACAAAGACTTCAGCGTAACGATGGCCCCCAAGAAGAGCAAGAAGTCCTCCGACAACGTACGTCAGCCGTCCATTCAATTCGATATCTTTCAATTGTTGAATGTGTCCTTTCTGACTGATACTTCTAGATCAACTCGCGCCTGGCGCTTGTTATGAAGTCTGGAAAGGGTATGTTGAAAACTGCCCCGAAGAATACTATTCATTTTGGATTGTGACTTACTGGAAAACCAGTGACTCTCGGCTATAAATCCACTCTCAAGACCCTGAGATCTGGCAAGGCCAAGTTGGTCATCATTGCTGCCAATGCTCCTCCTCTCCGCAAGAGTGAGCTCGAGTGTAAGTTATACTCTCAATTGACAAGTCTCGTTGACAAGGGACGTTAGCTAACAGTGCTTACCAGACTACGCCATGTTGAGCAAGACCAACGTTCACCATTTCGCTGGCAACAACGTACGTTGACACCTGTTTCCTTTTCCCCCAACCATTTCTTTCGCTCTCGGCTATGAATCTACATCTACACCGGGACATTGTCTGCGTGGTTGGCAGTTCAGGTGTCGGGAGCTACCCTGAGAAGAAGCCGCATATCATGGCTTTGGAGGGTCCAACAATAGCTGACTGTAATTCTCTTGAACAGATTGAGCTCGGTACCGCTTGCGGAAAGCTCTTCCGGTAAGTTTCCTGCTTCCTTCGGCCTTCGGCCATTTGTCCATGTTCACAGGCTGACTTGAATGCAGCTGCTCCACCATGGCCATCTTGGATGCTGGTGACAGTGATATCCTGTCTGGCAGCCAGTAGATGTAAAAAAAAATTCTCATGTGTTACAGCTGTGTCTAGATGGTTTGGCTGCACGAGAAAACTGCTAGGCGCATGTTAAATAATGACACTCGAAAATAATTTTACATCCGTGATACCAGCGAATTCGTGGCTCCTTGTTTATTCATTGTAGCCAATGATGCCTAGATCCAGAGTTGTAAGGGAGAACCGGATCCTGATTCGAATTATTCATCAACTGCAAAGCAATGAAAATGATTACAGTACAATCATCATCTTGATAAATGACTCGTAGTATGCGGCTTCCGTTCCCGCTAGACTAAAGCGGATTCGGTTGTCTTAGGGCTTAGGGCTATTCGCCACCGTTTTGCTGAGAAATCAAACTCCTCCGTGACCAGAAGAGAACCTCCTACTTTTACTCTCTCGACACCACCCTCATCGACAACCCTCACCGTTCGCAGGAAGTGCAGTTCAGTCTCATTTCCAGCAGTCAAAATGGCCCGCCGTCCCGCGAGATGCTACCGCTACTGCAAGAACAAGGTGCGTTGCTGATGGTTTGACATTGAAGTGATCGCTTTCCTTTTCTGTGTGGGATTTGGGATTTATCAGCTTCGGTTGTGGGGGTTGTGCATGACCAGCAGCACCATCGACGAGGAAATTCTGAATGATGATAAATTTTATCTGTCTGCGCTGCGACGACTTGATCGGGTTTTTTTATTTGAAGGGGAATCTGGATATTGTTCTTCCGAAGATGGGACGCTGTAGCGACATAACTGACACTTCTATGACAATAGCCCTACCCCAAGTCCCGGTTCAACCGTGGTGTTCCCGATCCTAAGATCCGTATCTACGATCTGGGACGTAAGAAGGCCTCCGTCGATGACTTCCCTCTGTGCGTGCACATGGTCTCCAACGAGTACGAGCAGCTCTCCTCGGAAGCTCTTGAAGCCGCCCGTATCTGCGCCAACAAGTACGTCTCTATCTATCTATACAACTCCTCGATCTGTCCGTCACGACGATGAGCGCTGTCTAACATCTCTTGTGTTTTTTAATAAAACAGGTACCTCGTCAAGATCGCCGGTAAGGAAGGTTTCCACCTCCGCGTCCGTGTCCACCCCTTCCACGTCATCCGTATCAACAAGATGTTGTCGTGCGCCGGAGCCGATCGTCTCCAGACCGGTATGCGCGGTGCCTTCGGCAAGCCCCAGGGTACCGTTGCGCGTGTGAACATCGGCCAGATCATCCTGTCCGTCCGCACCCGTGACTCCAACCGCGCTGCTGCCATCGAGGCCCTGCGCCGCTCCATGTACAAGTTCCCCGGTCGCCAAAAGGTCATCGTCTCCAAGAACTGGGGCTTCACTCCCGTCCGTCGTGAGGAGTACATCAAGCTCCGCGACGAGGGCAAGCTCAAGCAGGATGGTGCCTATGTTAAGTTCTTGCGCAGTCACGGTCTGATTGAGGAGAACATGAAGAAATTCCCTGAGGCTTATGAGAATATTTCTCAGGAGGCTTAAATGGTTAATTTAAAGGGAAAAATATAAAACACACGACGACGGAGTTGTTTCTTCATGGTTCTTTTTTTGCCTTTTGTATCCCGTTTCCAGGCTTGTGGTTTCTTTGTCCGTGAAATTCAGATCAGACAAATGCATGAACTGATTGGCGGTCATACTGTCCATGAGATTAATGAAACAATCAAGACATCCATACTCAATTCTATTACTAGATAACATGATGCGTGGCGCAGAAGTCTCTCAATCCAACGATCCCTTGTCTCAAGATAAGCAGAACCTTGGTGACGACTCCGCGATTCCGGGGGCAATTTGATATTCGCAGAAAATGGCTCCAAACTACCTCATCTCTCGACGTTCAGCATACGCAACCACAAATTGGAATGACTTGATTGTAATGTCCACGGAGACGGAGTCTTACTTATGACCCCTGAGTTCGCCCAGATTTTGCCTACACTTGACTACGTGATGATGGACTTTAGATTCAGCTACTGTATTTTCCATCTCCGAACTCGCTTCTTTCAATTTATACAATTGGTTCTACACTGGCAGTCCTCCGTCGTTAATTTCTAAGGTCGAATTAAGTATGTCTTCCATTAATGCTCTCCTTGTGGCGTGCTACATGCGAAGACTGTATGCATTGAAATGTAGAAGCAGTTAGCATCAATATACATCACTCATCACCATCCCCTAGAACGCCGACCCTCGTATCCCTGATCCCAGCTGCTCCCCCAGGAAAACGCAGTAACTCCCTGCCCGGTCATAGCCCATACGTACATGTCCCCGATCTACACGGTACATCCATAGATACATACATACACCCTTGACACCGTCTCCTCACAGAGAAATATGGATAAAATGAACAGAAGCCCAGATTATTCACAATGATGCATGAGAGACAAGTATGATTGAAAGAATTGAAGCCGAGATATCGAATCCATCAAGGAAAGATAGAAAACGTAGATTGTTGAAGATAGAAAGTCCATGCATCAGGATCGGAGACAAGCGTTGAAGGCGAGATGAGATCCCTTCTAAGAAAAGGAAGAGAAGAGAATCTAGAATGCCAACTCGTCCACACCGGAAAAGCTGTGATCTCTCATTTTCAAGATTCGGTGGGTGGTCCCGCCACAGATGGTCATCAATATTCGTTTGATTGCGGTCCATGTATGTATGTAAGATGTTGCAGAGTCTCGGATAATCGTCGACGTGGAGCGATATCAAGAGCACACCAATTCAAACATCACCCCATGTACCAACACCTCCAGCACCAACCGGAGCAATAGCGCTTCCGCTCTCAACACTACCCCCAATATCCCAGTAATTCCGACTAGAACCGGTGAGCGTCCGCTTGCTCGATATCCCCGAGCGCTTTGCGCTCTGGCTGGCGCAACTCGAGCTCGGACGGCGGAAGTGCTGACGCAGTAGCGGCGAGGTGACGCCAGTCTGGCCCGCCAATCCAGCAGAATGTTGCGCCTGGCGCCGAACTTGCTGCGCCTGCGAGCGAGTATGCGCTCGCGCGACGAGAGGATGATGCTGGCGGATGATGGCCGCGCGGCAAGATGGGTCCTGGAGCGTGTATCTCCGCGACGAAGCATTGGCGCTGTCGGTGTTGCCGCGTTGTTTGAACCGGTTGCGGAGGTAGCGGAAGACCATCATCACGTCGAGTTCACGCTCCCAGTACTCTTGCTCTTGCTGTAAGCGGGTTGCCTCGGAAATTGGAGCGGTGGCCGGGTCCACGGCGTCCTGATGGTTCATCCTACGGGCGGAGTCGTCTTCGTCCTCAATTCCCCAGTGCGCTGCATGTTCCTTGCCGCTGGCTTCACGGAGAGTTGGGATAAAATGTGGAGACATCATCGAAGAGGTGTCATTCGCGCTATCTGCCATTTTTGAAGGTGGAGTGCCCGATGCGAGATGGGCCACGGATTGGTCGTTTTCGTTCGGAGAGTCGACACGCATTCCGGCGTATTCATTACAGATTTGATCCGCCATCTGACGGTAGGTGGTAAAGGCACCCGGGTGTTCACAGATCTGGTGGACCAAGATCCCAAGTTCACGAGCGATGCGCTGTAGTAGTCTGCTTTGCCAGAAGAACTGGTTATGTTGAGCCGAGTCCGGCTCCTGCTGCATCGATGCATCCATATCTAGAGAGTTGACACCAGAACCCGTCTTTGATGCTTGACGCGCTTCCCGTTGCAAGGATTCCCCTTCTTCGATCACTTCCAAAGGCAGCGACTCGCCAAAGAGAACGGATAATAACGAATCGTCGATCCCGATTAAGTCACGAATGACCTTTCGGGTGATGCGCTGCCAGAACGACTCGTCTGGTTCTGGACCGTTTTCCGGATTCGACTCTTGGGTTGAGATCACCTTTGGTGCTTCTTGGTCTGTCGCGACAGGACGTGAAAGGTTCCTCTCACTGACACGACTGACTCGACTGTTCCGCCGTCGTGTCACCCGTTCGATCTCCTGTAAAAACGACCGGCTCTGCTCCCACCTCCACTGCTCGATGCGCTGCCATCGTTCCCGCTCGAGTTCCGCTTCCTCATTCTCCGCAACAGTATCTAATTGACGCTGAACACTGGATCGTCGTCGCGGTCGTACATCCACTCTTCTAGGATTGTACTGCTCATGCTGCCACAACTGATCTTGTACAGTCTGACTGGATGCCTGAAAACTCCCCAGCCCATCATGGGCTGGCAGCATAGCTGGCGTACCCTGATCCCATCGTCCGGATGCAGTGCGAGCCACCGATGGCTCACGGAATGCATGAAGTCCATCGTCCAAACTATCCAGCTCTGTGTCGTCCTCGTCTAAAGGCTCGTCGAGGGCTTCATCCGCATCGGACCGAGTGGCCGTGCCCAAAGATCCAAAATCACTCAGTCGGGATGCACCGGTTGTCCGTGGGGTGCGGTCCGTCGAGGCTGTGTTGGTCACGGTGGTGGAGGGAGCCTGAGAGGGGGAGAATAGGACCCATTGGGTTGCTTCATCTTCTGGGGACTGCGAGAAGGGAGAGGAGACTTCGAAAGCGGATGGGGATTGAGGGGTCTGGTAGGACGTCTGACGGCGAGGGGCTTGAGTTGGAACGCGGAAGGCCATCAGTTTGGTGGTTTCGAAGATGAAGATAAAGAGCTGGATCTAGATAGATAAGAGAGATAGTCCCCGCGACGGTCGGAGATGGCAGACTGGAGGATAGGAAACGAAGAGATCGGTGTGAAGGCTGAGAAAAAAGAAAGTGAGAGAAGGAGAAGATGAGAAAGAAAAGAAATGGGTCTGACTTCTGGGAACAAATCCCAGTAGGGTCTGGACAAAGGCGTACAACACGGAGTAGTCGTCGTGGTAGAATTGGGTGATGCGTCGGGTCTGACGCACGTGAGCCGGGGAAGATTAAATCGATAAAGCGGATCTGGTAAAAGAGATGAAAGGCGTCTGCTCCGTACAGTCCGTAGTATCTTGAACTGTCGGAGAATCGTTGATTAACGAGTCAAGGTATCTTCTATCAAAGTATCTTCTATCCTGAATTCATTTCAGATACCTCATCATCGCAGTCGTACAGTAGTACTTTTGTAGAGGCTTGGATGATGCAAGGATCAGTCACTGGACAGATCAACCGGAGCAGCAGCCCGCTTCTCCTGTTTCGGGGAAGTAGATAACAGACGGGGACCTCATCACCAGTGGCTTGCCACTAATGGCAGCATTTGTCAGTAATGCTACTGTAATTCTGCCTTTGAACATGATCTGGTGTTTCATTCAGATGGATGGATAAAAAAGGTCCTTGGGACACAGGGTAAGTATCATCCACGAAGGTCACATGGCATCATCAGGTCCTGCCATTTCCTGCCCAGCGATTTGGGGTTTGTTGGGAATGGGACGAATACACGCGTTGGATATACGGACTAGCTCATAGTGTGTAGCTATCTCACACGAGCGAAGAACAAGGGTGGTGACTAGCTGCCGTGTCAAGGCTCTTCTCTATCTCTTCTCTGTCTTTTACTTGCTCGAAAGTAGGTACTCCGCATGGTTATATTTGCAACGTCACTATGTGTATTTGCATCCTTGACATCGTATGGTCCATCAAAATAATATTAATTAATGATCGACAAAAGGTCAGAGATTGCCCCGCAATCCTGTTAACCAACAATATCCCTGTTCAGAGGGACTTTTATGCCGTCCATACGTAACTTGACACTTGGCACTGGTCTTGGAGACATTGAACAACGGTCTTGGAGTTGAAGGATCAAGTAAACAAGGTATGCTCATGATGAGAATATGACATAGATGAAGGGTATATATATGTGCACAAACCATCTACAGACGCTCAGATAAAAAAAGAACAAAAACAAAATGAAGAACCCAAGGTCGTCTTCCTCATTGTCCCGCCAAAACCTCCCCCACCCAATCCATCTGCACTGCACTCACCCCTCGGGCATAACTGCGATTCGTGAACACAAACTCATTGTACATGATTGCTTCGACCTTCTTGCCGAAGAGCACGCTTGACGGGTGAATCGCGACCGTCTGGTTGCCCACCACCGTGCGATAGCTCCCGTCCGGCACCAGACGGGCGGTGTTGGTTGAGAAGCCGCGCAGGAAGCTCTTGAGAATGAGCACGGGGGATGGTTCGCTGCTGGTCGACTTTGCCCATGCCTTGTGGTCGTCGGGACTCGGGAGAAGTTTCGCCTGGCGGCATTGAGCTGTTAGCTGTTTGCGGACGTCCTGTGGAGATCCGACGTTAGCCTAGTTCAGAGGTAACCTCTCAGGAACAAAGGGGGGCATTACCATGACAGACTGCATTGCCCGATGCGAGACCATATGCCTCTCCGCCCACGCTTTCCGATCCGTGTTCTCGGCCGCGTAGGCTTGTACCGTCGCGAGCATGGTAAGATGATCCCCTTCTCTCCGGTAGAGATCACGTCTCGCCTTCTCGGCTTCTTCTTTCTTCTCCTCGGACGTCGTGTTCAGGAAGATGTTCTCCACGCTCAGACACGAGATAATATCAATCACGTCCGTCAGACAGCTGGGTCCATATTCCGCCGCAGCGAGAAGAACACGTCCCAGCGTCGGCGTGAGAGGCAGCTTGGCGATGTGCAATCCGATCGGGCTGATCTTGCCGGATTCCTCTAATGCGTCGATATTCAGGAGCTGCAGCAGCGCCTTCTCCAGCGCCTCGCGCGGTGGTCGCGTCAAGAACGGGAACCCCATGATGTCGTCCACGCCGCGGGCTTTCATGTTCAGCAGAGCTTGGCTCAGATCGCAGCGCAGGATCTCAGGCGTGTTGGCTTCGTCAAGAGACAGGTAGTCCTTTTCCGTGTATAGTCGATAACACTGGCCGGGGGCTTCTCTGCCAGCTCGACCCTTGCGCTGGATCGCTGCCGATTTCGAGATTGGCTTGACGAGAAGCGAATCCAAACCGAGGCGTGTCCGGAACTGCTTGATCTTCGCTTTGCCGCAGTCCACCACGTAACGTACCCCGGAAACCGTCACCGAGGTCTCGGCAATATTGGTGGCCAGGATGATCTTGCGAGTGCGCGGTGGTGCAGGGACGAACACGCGCTGTTGCGCTGCTTGCGGAAGTGCAGCGAAGAGAGGCAGAACAAGCACTTTGGGAAGAGCAGGGTCCATCCCGGTCGCGTAGTCGTTAACCAGATACTCTAGGGCTTCGACGGTCTCCTGTCCCGTCAAAAACACGAGGATATCTCCAGGCATGGGTTCTTTGTAATGGATCTGGAAGATGGTTTTGAGTGCCGCATCCACGAAATCGTGGACCGGCTCTGGGGAATAGATAGTCTTCACTGGGAATTGACGACCTTTGACGTGACAGACAGCGACATTATCTGTCTCTGTCGCGTCTGACGTTGATGACGATTCTCCGTTAGTCTCTGTAGCGTTCTCATCCGGGGCTGGTCTCTGGCTTCGTCCTTGCGCCTGAAATCCTTCTTTGAAGAATCCCAGTAGACTCTCCATATCGGCCGTGGCACTCATCACAACAACTTTCAACGGCACACCACCCCGTCCTTCTCTCTTTCCAGACACCAAATTTCTCAAGAACCCCAACACCAAGTCCACATTGATGCCTCTCTCGTGCACTTCATCCACGACAATGGCACTATACTTGGTAAGCCACGGATCATGCAGCATCTCCTGCAACAGCATCCCTTCCGTCAAGAACTTGATCCTCGTGCTTGGCGACGTGGACGTATCGAAACGAACCGAGTAGCCAACTTTACTCGCCGGCGAGGACGAACCCAGCGGCGTCCCCATCTCCTCAGCCACACGCCTCGCCAGTGAGATGGCAGCCACTCGTCTTGGCTGCGTGATGGCGATGCACCCGCCAACGGAGATTTCCTTGCTGGTGTTGCCATCCTCCCCTGTGACCTTGGTAGGTGTCGGCCGGCACCAAGGCTCGTCCACGAGGAATTGCGGGATCTGTGTACTTTTCCCGCTACCCGTCTCACCGATGAGAAGCATCACGTCGTTCTTCCGCATGTGAGATCGGATCTCATCTGCATGTGGGAAGATTGGGAGATTCTTGCGGATTGCATAAAGTGCCTTGGCCTTTTCTTTCAACGAAGAGAAATTCTGCGATGTTGTCTGTTTGAATGGTCTCTGGTTTGATCTGTCTGTCGATTTTGATCCCTTTGTCGGCTTTCCAGCGGTGCTGATTTGGACATGGCCATTGCCATTCAGATTCTTAAAGGCATTGCTTTCAGCAGGGTGTGCTCTTGCCACGTTGTCCTCCGCGTCTCCAAAGCTAGATCTTTTCATAGACGGTTCTGCATCGACAATGCCGTTCTCATCTCTTTTCCTCTTCTTGAGATTTATCTGAGATGCCTCTTCTATCTCATTCTGTTGCTTGATTCCTTCCTTATGCTTCTTCTTTTTCTGCTTCTTGCCATTCTCCACGGGTGAAGATACAGCGCCAGACTTCGATCCTTGACCCTGTGCCGGCTCCTTCTTTTTCAAATCATTCTTATTCACCGCACCTTCATCTCCAGAGTCAGAGAAATATGTGTGCACTTTTTCCGGCATGATGAATATGTATTCAGGATCCGTTGTGCGGTAACTTGGGTATAGGAATGAATATTCAAAGAGAGGGCAACAAATGAGCGACGCTAAAGATAAAACTAAGAAAAATCAATAGAGAAATCAAGTAATGATTAATAACCGTGACTTTGAACCCTGTTGCATGTCCCAGTCTCGAATATCTCTCCCCCAAGATGCCTCTTGCCAACCGGGCGGAATGGTTCTTGGTTCCCCGAAATTTTTCGCCAAGCAAGTTGCTTCATGCTTATCGATAAAGGGATGCCGCTGTTTTATTGGCCGTACCAACCAACTGGCGAGAAATCGAGACTGCCCACAAATTCTCCTGGAGAGTGTGCGACAAAATAGTCTAATAATTTGTCGAGCACCGGATCTTGCCAGTTGGCCGCGAGGGTAAAGATCCACTGAATCTTCGATTATGGAAAGAATTTCAGTTCATGACGAATTTACATAGAGCGTCCCTTGGCAAACGAATTTCAAAACACCAAAGTAGCAGCTATGGAGATGTTGGTCATCTATTTATTTGACATGAGATGTTTCCGGCATGCCTTTATATCTTCGAATACATGAATTGTCAAGTCATGATATACCATCGCCATCTGTAACAGCCATATACCGCGTCTATATTGTATTTACAAACCATCAGAAGATCAACCCTCCCATCAGTCCATACCCCATCCCCGAACACGTCTAAAGACAAAAGCGCGATCATTTCGCAGGCCAAACTCGGCCCAGTCGTCAGTCAGTTTGTTGTAGCTCCAGAATCCCTTCCACACCAGCTTGGTATTCTTCGCCGGGTTCGGTGGCGAAATATGCGGATGAGCGGACTTGGTTGAAGACGACGTAGAACGAAGCGACAGATGAAGGGTATAGGTATACTTGGGGTCAACACCTTCCGTCTCGATGACGACGTCTCGAGGGTCAGATGAAGCAGACAGGGATTTACTCGGCAGTGAGAGGCATTCCGAGACCAACTCGGTTTTCTTGCCAGCTTCCGTCGATTCTGAGGCCGGGGTGGGCCGGGTCAAGTGCCAGCGGCCGCGTAGCGCCTGCTTCATCGCGGACATGGCAGCGGGAGGTACGGGATCAGCAGCGCCAGACACTGCAATGCCGGTATCTGAGGTGTTACGCTGATGCTGTCGTTGAGAAGATTCTATCGCCCGAGCTGTCAACATGGTCTCCTTGCTAATGTGAGGAACCACTTCCATGGGTTCCGTCGTGGTCAGGAGCGAGATAACCGAACCGTCAGGATAGAATCGTAGATATCGATAGTATGTTACGATATGGATGGGGGAATTCCACGATATGTTTTGGTAGGACGAGGCGGCACCAGGGCGAGTGTAGTTAACCGTACTGATGTAGATTCCTGTAAAGCGAATACGGGGGAATGTCTGAAAGACTTCACTCCATGACGACAACGGTTTCGGAATCTGCAAGGGCACTCCGTAAGGAAATGGAGTGTATCGAGGGCCTAGGGTGTATGTCGGATTGCCGTAGACATCACAGGCAAAAGAATAGTGCATTGTCTTGAAGCCAAACTCCGGTCCCTGACACAATCGTTTCCAGATATGCTGCTCATGCGCGAAATGATACGCAAACCGCTTACAGACCAATGACATCCGACAGAATGATGCCGGGTCCATCACGGCGACATGCTTCAGAATCTCAACCAGCACATCGGACGGTATGTTTGCGATAGGGCATGGCGGCGGGGGTGTGTTTTCAATCAGAGGTTCCGCCTGCGGAATCGGTAGATGAGCAAAAGACGCAATGAGCTCCGGTGTTGGCAGTACACCATCTTCCTCTTGCGATTGCTGTCCAGGTTGCGCAGCAGCTGCCGGAGTGGTTGTGGGCTGGGATTGCGCAGGCTTCCACGAGTGGGCGAAGTGCTTGTTGCGATACGATTTGTCGACGGCCGAGTCCAGCTAAAAGAAAATGTAAGTGACTGTCTCAAGGGTTTCATCATCTAAAGGACACCTACTCTGTATGCTTTCCGATAATGCGACAGGCTGTCTCCCAAGCTCCCCTCCGCCTCCTTCTGGACCGCTCTCTCGAAGTGCTCCAGCGCAGAGCTGGGCTCTTTTGGGGGCCGTCGCTGACCGAAATCATCTGCATCTGCTGTCCCTAAACTCAACTGTCCCACTTGATGGACGATTTCACCCTGATCGAATGGTCCTGACTCCTCATCGTCCTCCTGTTTGCGCTCCGACGCCTCATGCCGAGTTGGCGGAAATCGATCATGCTGTTGTTCGGATGAGGGAGCAGACGATGGCTTCGTGTCGGGTCTGGCTGTGGTGCTGCTGCCCTGCTTCACCCGGCGAGCAACTTCTTCGCGCCACTGGCGTCGAAAAGACTCGAGTTCGGCGTTGTCTTCCATACTTCTCTATCGATTCTTGACAGCAGCGTGTGGGAATTGCCGGGGCGCGGGCGGAATCGTTGATTGATAAGCCTGGCAACCGGGCCGGTTTAGAGACTTCTGACCGGTTCTGGGCGTAGGAAGCGTATAAAAAAGATAGAAAAAAAGAGGCTATAGAATATATGCGGCCAGAGCCATTGTCTCTAACTCGACCAGCTACCTCCCAACCCACAGGAGTGTTGCTATCAGGAAGGCAGAGAGACTCAGAGAGATCGGGAGTCGACTCATCTTCCAGTTCTTATCTCCGAACCGAACCCGCCTTTTTGCTGGCCCGAGCGCCACAGAGCAGAAGAAGAGGGAAAACCGTCAACGGACTCGGACGCAGACACTGAACAAAGGCTCGTCCTTGCTGCTCTGCTTCCCAGCTTCTTTGCTGGCGTCAACCCTGCGCATCGACCCTATTTCGCGCGAATACTTCAACGATAAAACCTCAGCCAACCCCCTCGGTTACTTTCGGTTGCATGTCCGGGGTTGGCTCTGATCTTGCTCGTGAAGACCTATACCAGTGCTCATCCGATTACCTCCACGATACGGCGCTGGTAGACACGGAGTCCACAAGATCATGGCATTATTCTGACGATTCAACTATGGCGGCAACTTCTGGAACGGGCACAGTGCCTAGTCCAGCCGCAAAGAAAAGCAATGACGACATTTCGGTTGGTCAGAGGATGATCTCCGCTACGTGTGGGAGCATCCTCACTTCTCTCCTAGGTATGTCTGTCATGTTTGTCTTAAGAAGGTTACAACAAACTAAGGTTCCGTATAGTCACTCCTCTCGACGTCGTCCGTGTACGATTACAGTCTCAGTCCTCTTCGATCCACAGTACCTCTCCTTTCCCCTCCCATACGACACAAACTCTCAAAAATCTCCCTCCGAATCTAGGTGTAACCGCATGCTGTCGAGAAGTCTTCTGGCTGGGCGATAATGCCCAGATGTGTATCGTGGGACCGGGCGCAGGGACAATGGGCAGCAGCTCTGCCTCGGCAACGGAATGCGCGGTAGAAGAGACACAGCGCAGGACCTTCACGTCGACGCTAGATGGCCTTCGCAAAATTGCCCGAAATGAGGGAACCTTGACCCTATGGCGTGGCCTCAGTCCTACGTTGATGATGGGTATCCCAGCGAACGTCATCTACTTCGCTGGATACGACTGGCTACGTTTCGACGACAAGAGTCCGATCAAGCACCACGTCCCCGACGCATATGCGCCACTGATAGCTGGATCGTTTGCCAGAATTGCTGCTGCGTCCGCGATCAGTCCGATTGAGATGTTTCGAACACGTCTGCAAGCCACACCGGGTCATGGTGCTGGGCATTTCAAGGCAACCTTGGAGGGGCTATATCAAATGACTCAAGCCAAAGGGTACAGCTCGCTGTGGCGCGGATTGACCCTCACCATGTGGCGCGATGTTCCATTTTCCGGCATGTACTGGTGGGGATACGAAGAAGTGAAGAGATTGCTCTCCGAGAGGCGCAAGCATGCACACGGGCACTTCCTGTCACTTCGCACATCTTCAGCAGACCATCATCAACCCAGTAGTACATCGGCTTGGCTCGATTCCTTTATTGCCGGCGCCGTCTCGGGCTCCCTGGCCGCCTTTATTACCACTCCTTTTGACGTCGGAAAGACTCGCCAACAGGTCTTTCGACACCTGGGCGACGACATGCCCAGCTCCGCAGCTAAAGCAAGCGGCAGTCCACAGCCGAATGCAGCACTTCGCCCCGAACAACTCTCTCTACCGAAATTCCTAATGCATATCTTCCGCGAAGAAGGAATGGCTGGACTCTTCCGTGGTTGGGTCGCACGATGCTTGAAGGTGGCTCCTGCCTGTGCAATCATGATCTCGACCTACGAAGCAGGAAAGATGATGGCCCGGGGTGTCAATGAGCGACGGCATGCCAACTCCGGAGATGACATATGAGATCTCCCCTGTATTATCGGGTAATTTATCCATTTCATATCCAGCCGATATATCGGACATTCGAGTGGCACACAGCTTCATCATCGACCAGCTTCGAACAAGTTCGAGGGCCTTAGCAGCCTATCTTTTTTTCCCGGACCACAATACTCGGTTCGTGCAATTCAACTGTCGACTTGCATTTTCTACTTCATTGTACTTTTACTGTTTATATATTTTGAAGCAAGCGCGCCGTACTCTTGCTCGTCCATTTGTCTCACTATGACTTGAATGTTTTGATGATACCGAAAATAGCGTGAGTGATAGACGTGATGCATAGGGAGGTTGTCTCTTTTTTCCCTCTTTCTCATCTCATGGTCTTGTTCCAGATTAGGAAATGTGTACATATACTGTAGATAGTGACTTTGGTTGGGGGTGTCTCATCATATAGAGCAGGCAAAATTCTCATCTCCTTTCAATCTTGGTATCTTTGATTTCCTATGTCGTCTTGTGATCAAGGCCTGTTTGCTTGACAGCCCTCAATGAAAATATGCATCTCTCGAATCTGTGTTATTTTCGTCAATCCGAAGCTTTGCGCACCGACCTGCTCAACCATACGAAAGTAGCAATGTTGCTTAGCGATATTGACTTTCCTACCTGGTTTTGTTCATCTGATCTCTCATCATTCATCTTCTGGGTACGTCGATACTGAATGTTCTATTCTTCACATTTTGGCTAACAAGTCAAGTCCTTGCCTTAGTGATATCGGCTCGGACTGTGATGGAAGCCGCGCACTTTGCGGTGGCTCCAACCATTCGCTGAGCCTGCCTCTACGTTAAGGGTTTGATTGCTTGTATTGGGATTGCTTCTATATTGTATAATCAATGACTTTTATTCCTGTTTGGATCAAAGGAGCAATGGAGCTGCAATCTCTTATTTTTCCATCCTCCTTGGAATCCCACAGTTGGAAGAGGCTGCAGGTCGAATCGAAGGCGTTTGTCAACGCTCTCATGTCAGCGCTTCTCAACAAAACCGTTACTACAGTGGCTGGAAGAGGGCCTCATACTAAGTAGCTAGTGGGGATATTGATCCCTACGGCGCCGAGAGCTATGCACTGCTCGAGCTTCACACATCCACGCCTATCTTTGCATATGCTAAGCATATGCTATATATCCACGTTTCAGTATTACTAAGAAATGTGCATTTTAAAAGGGGAAATGCTCATTCTGGTCCAAGTGCGTGAAACCATCGACCTTGATACATCCAGCCCTTCTGACAAGATACTTCGAGCTGTCAATCCTGCGAGAAAGAACGTCAGCGTCATGGAGCAGGTCGCTGGCGAGAAGTAGAATAACGAAGATCTTATAACCGCTAGATGCATCGATGATAACAGATGCAGTGCCTTGAAATATTCGTTCTCTATGGCGGATGGCGCAACGCGAGATAATTCGAGAGAGCTTGGTGCGGCGTGAACGCAACGCATATGGTCGAGGGGGTATAGCTGATGTACGATGTTCGGTCGCGGTCCTAAACGTGGGTTGCTTGATCGGCATGCAACTGCTTGCGAAGCCATTGCGTACGTATCTAGCTCACTCAAAGACGCTTAGCATCACTTTCCTGACCCTGAACCGGGCAGAAGGCGCAGACTTGTCAGGGATTTGGGCCGAACTTTCATCGTCGGTCTATCACCTGCTAGATTGAGCCCATCGCTGCTTCGATGTGGACGAGGAATGTTTAAGGGCAATTGAAATCAAACGCGGTTTCCAGAGGCCATGTACTATCGGATAACTAGTAGCTACCATCCACTTCTTCCTTTTTTTGAGTTGCCCTCCCTTTTCTTACAGCTTTCCCCCTACTATTCCCTAATTTTTGTCAGCTGCACAAACAAGGCCTCGAAGCAAACTTAAAACTCAAGATCTCTCAGGCACAAAATCGATGGAAGGAATTCCAACCGATACCAAGGCGTCCACCAAGGTGTAAGCACATGTCATGTTCCCAGAAGCAGACCCCAAAGATGGAACTTAATTGACATCGGTGTCATCCCTAGTCGGCTTCGAGAGAACATAGTCCGGATCATCGTTGAAAGATGACTGGCCGCTCTTTAAACACGATCAGCATCGGATTGCATTGAATCCAATCTATGCCTTACCTCATCGTCACTATCCAGCTCTCCATAAGGAAACTCGTCGGAAGCCAACTGGTCGCTCTTGGTCATAATCAGCATTGGACTGAGATTGGGTCCGATCTGTAACATACCTCATCATCCGCATCCTCCTCACTTTGTTGGGATGAACAACCAAAAGAACCAACCGGGCTCTCTTCAAAAGTTGGTTCGCCCTGCTTTAGGAATGTCAGCGGCGGATTTGCAGTACAGCTCTGTCCACGACGCCTTACCTGGTCACCGGAAACTTTTGCATACTGGTTCTTCGACAAAGCATCGCCACTTTCACCAGAGGACGGACCCTTGCAGACGTTGCCCTTGGTAGAGGTTAGCATTACCTCGTTGGGGCCAAGGATATGAGGAACACTCACTTCGTCGGTCGTAAGAAGGAGGTCAACAGAAAGCGGTGGACAAACATCGATGACGTAGGCCATCAACCTATGGCTCAGAGTGAATTGCTCACTTTCTTCGCAGTTCCAGAGAGTATGAGCTCGGCTGCCACAGAAGCGACACTCATTTCCGGGCAGGAGCTCGACCGGCAAGATCTTCTCACCGACCGTCAAGTTCTCACACAGGAACGGTGGTTGGACTTCAAATTGCACTACAAAGTACGGATGGGTCAATCCAACTTGGTGGACCTTACGCAGCTCGACACTGGTCTTGTAATTGATGTCTGTGCTGTAAACGAGCCCATGAATCGCCCATGCAATCAATTCGAGACTCTGATCCGTGCCCTGAATCCACCAAGTAGGGAAGCCATTAGCTGCTTGCACTTTGTTGACGGGAACGACTGTCGGGGCGAACTGTATTCCGGCAGCTTTGACTCTGGCCTGTTCGAATCGCGGGAGGGCTAGGTCTCTTCTCTCTCTATCTTTGAACTCGACCAGGATGGACGGACGGTCTGGAAGAGTCACATATCGCAGCAAACCCTCTCCAGCGTTCTTCTGGATATGGGTCTGGACCTGGTTGATGACATTGATGCGCTCTGATTCCCGTACGTGAGGCCAGGAAATAAGGATGGATTTCCAGCTTCGGAATCGGTAGAAAGCGCTCTCAATGCTCTCATTGCCCTTTCTCAGCTTGATTGCGAGCACTGCTCTAACAGTGTTACTTCGAGCCAGCACCTCAAAACCTGGGGATGAGAGTGAAGACTTACTTGTGTCAATCAGTTGACGCTCCTGCTCATGAGCCCAGTGGGTATGAGCGTGTTTTCCAGGATAGGGAAGGGAAGATATCAAAGGGGCGCAAAGCAGACAAAGACTGGAAGGGCCAGGATGGATTACCGTGACAGTGGGTGTGAGACAAGACATGGTGCGTGAATCATCAAAGCAAACGCAAAGGGAATCAAAATAACCAGGAACAGGAAGATGCTCGACGTGAAGCCTTGTCGATCAATGCATTTCACCTGGCTGCGGCTCGATGCTGAGCCATAACGTGGTTTGGATACAGAAGCCATATGCGACTGGTATCGAGCGTGGCTTGTTGTGAGCACAGTGGCCTACTTGCAACAATGAGTATGAGTCTTCTGGGCATGTCGCCTTCAGATTTCTTTTAGCTCATATCTCCAAGCGTCCAATATCCTTGTGACCAGGAGGATATGGATGTACTGTTCTATGCGGATCTTCGAGGCCGGATCTCTCCGACAGAGTATAAAACCGAAGCAGGCGGAAATCTATCAGCAATTGAAGTTCAAGAAAACATATCATATGATATTGACAACATTTAGGAACATGAAGTCCTCCCAACTTCTTGCTGGGTGCAATATACTGACAAGAATCGGCGCAGGCTGTTTTCAATGTTATCTGCATAGTTTCTACATGAACCAACATGAATTGCTTCAAGACACTGTATAAATGGCATAAGAACATAGCACCGCCTACCGTCTGATATAGGTAGGAAGGCGAGCGTCAAATTGCGATTACGAGGGGACAATTCCCTGCTACAAGAACCCGAACATCCCACACCTTCGAGAGTGAAAGAGGATGCCATAGATGGCGATTTCTTGGACAGACCCAGTAATGTCAAGACTGATTGATGGAATGAATATCATATGTGGAATGAAATATGATCGGGATTATCGGACTTCAGAAACCTTGTTCCAACGATTGCTGCTGCGCATCATCAACACTATAACTAACAACTGACGGTCTGGACGGAGCTTCGAGCTCTGAAGGATCGATTCGAACGTACAAAGGAATAATAAGAACTCCAAGTCGGATAACAGCAATGTAAACTAATCAGATGCATTCCACACGAGTATATATCCGAAATTGAAATGCCATGGCCAGATGACATGTTCTCTGTATAACCCCGGATCTGTGTTCGCTCGAGTACTGTTATATTGTTTCTTCCTTTGCAATAGAGATAGTTTTTTTACTTATACTTATCCGATCTGCTTTTGTGTCCCATGCAACCTTCATGTATGCTTTGAAGCCGTCTGAGTCGTCCAAGGCATCTAGTTGGATCGAACATCCGGTGGGTTTCGTAAACGAAGGATTAATTCTCAACCTTCCGGATATTGGTAGACCATTGGAGAGAATATTCCCTCAGCACAAGGAATTCCTCCCATGTAGTCTCAGCCAAAGGCCACGATCAGAAAATCAAGGAGACTGGCGCTGTGATGAACATTCACAGCAGCAACACATCTCGGAAGAGGTGAATCAACGTCACGTGGATAGCCCCTTGCAACAGACATGTGCAGAAGCAAAAACAACTGCAGTTCAGTTTTACGTGGAATCATCTGTTGAAAGAATAAGTGAAAGCGCAGATGATGGTGATGAATCCCACACGATCTTCTCAGCGCTGTCTATACTCCTCACTTGGGCAGTGTTGCCACTACCTCCCTCGATTTAATGGCGTCATTCTCTTTCCCCTGAAGAGGATCGTGAAACCAACGACGCGTCCTAGACAAGGCACGCCATTGTCAGGCATCATGTCCTACTCTCAGTTCCTGCCCCTTGGAAGTCACAATAGACTGGTAGCAGGGGACGCTAGGTCCTATTCTAGTGGCCCATGTGTCTACACCGTGCGGGTTTAAGGGCCACAGATCGAGGATGAGGTCGCCCACAAGACAGAACTTCTCTCGCAACTCGAGAATATCCCCAAGACTGCCGAGTTCCTCCGAATTGAGATAGACACTCCATCCGACACCGAATGGTCTATTCTCGGCGATCACTTCAGCCGGGTCAAGGACCTTGAAATGGACACTGGCTTCAACGAAGAGCTGAATGATAAGAACATGCCATTGCACTGGCCTCTCGAGCGCTTGCTAATTGGGAGTGCGTGCGGAGAAGTATTCCAGAGTCCCTTTGTCCTGGAAGGACGGGTCAGGCATCTTATCCTGCTGTTAATACGTGTCATCCCTTGTTTTAAAATGGATGAGACAAAAGTATACAGCACAGGCGCCAACCGCTGATGCCGTTGAGGACGAACTGCAGCCAAATGACATCAATTTGGAGAGGTTGGAAATCCTCGAGAACGACGCAATCGACACGTTTTCGCGTATGGCTTTGGCCCGTCCTCACCTTGTTGAAAATGTTAAAACATTGAATATTCGATCGACTCATGGACTGGATTTTCATTTTCTCGACGAGGGGATGTTCCGTGAGATTCTGCCCCAGCTCACGGACCTGCGTACGCTGGTTCTTTCTGTAGGTGACGTCTTCAAAGACGCGTCCTACCTCCCCCAAGCTCCACAAGTCTTTTCCAGAGAATCTCTCTAAGCTAAGGTTCAGGGGTCCGGTCTCTCTCGCTTCTTCAGACGAGTGGCAGGATTGGATAGAATCCTTTGCGTCGCCGGACTTTCTCCCACAGCTCAAAACCCTCGGCTTCATATTGGACTTGCACTACGAGAAGAATGCAGAGTCTGAGAGAAAGAGAGATTCCAGAGCACCAGAGGAATTACTTCGTCGAGCCAAGGGAGCGTGTGACCATCTCTATGCTGTTGCCAGAGAACGAGGAATCTCAATCCAACCATTCTATGACGAATGGTCTGACTGCTGCAAAATCTTCAGGCAGGTTGATGATCGTTGGTCGCAAGTGTGACTGTCATTGTTGATTCCTGCTTGACCATTTCTGTAACAGGGTCAAACGAGGTTGCACTTCCTCCCCTTATTTCTCCTTTCGAATATGTACTATAAAGAGGACGTGATGCTTCAGTGAAACTGTTAATTAGATACCCCACTCAATTTAGTTATTATTCTTTCTCAGCTCGCTCAGGAGAATGTAACTAGCTCCTGCCTCTGACAAAGACACATGGGACTGTAGACAATCGTGATCACAGCGACATGGGGTAAGGACAATTCTCAGCCATTCATACATCAAGTTTACAAATCTCACAGAATGTCCTTTTTGCTCATAGCTCTGAACCATGTCCATTTAAGTTGTGTTTCATTAGCGAGCGACTTTATTTCCCACGAAAGAACCGCAATAATATTGCCAAGGCTGCCATTTGATCTCTTATCCGAAATCACTGACCAGTTGACAATTGGTCCTGGGAAGGAAAAGTGCCTTTAGGAGTTGGGGAACCGGGCTTGCTGCGCAGTTTCTGCTTCCTGCGATATCGGTTTGTGCAGATGAGTTTCTTCCATTGCCAAATTCTCCCTGCATCACAGTATGCAGCTCAACAGGGATAATCTGCAAACACACGGCAAAGGCCGAAAAGCCCCATCCAGCCAGTACAGAAACGCGCACTTACATAACACCGTCTCGAGTTCGGACTCCTCGATTGCATGGTCAGTGTGAGAAATCATTGGTCAGCCTTGTGCCCGACTCGTGAGGTTGGAAGCCGTTGTCGCGAGGCTGCCCACGATGGCCCCCGAACACGACGCTCAGCCCTCTTCGGAGGGAAAAGGGTGACCGCGTCGGAATCATGAGTTTTCTCAGGATGCGGTCCTTCTTGAAAGATGATTTCTTCGACGAGAATGCGCCGTGAGTCCATAACCCACTTGGGAGTGCCGAGTGAACATATTCAAGGTCTCTGATTTCCGATACACCCAAGCCGGGAATTCGCGAGCGAAACATGGCACAGCATGGCTGTGCAAATGGCGAAATTGGATCACCCGGCGCGTCTTTTGAGGTAACCAAAGTGGCAACTAACACGACCGTGGAGTAAGTCAGCAATCTCTCGCTCTCTCTCTTGTTTTCGAGTGTCTCAGAATTCTAACAATTGGAGCGGATCCGAGAAAGACATGGGCAGCCGATGGCTCAGATCAACCATGGCTACTTCCAGAATTGACGAAACATATCCCTTCGGCTCGGATATTGCTATTTGATCATGGCGAGCCTGATACGGAAGACACTCTCGACATTCTAGCTCAAAGATTCTTGGACCGTCTTCACCAGGAAAGACGGACAGAAGTATGTTCTTTTTCTGCTCGATCATCAGTCGACGAGATTACACTGTGGAAAGTGATTCCCGAGTTAACTTCAGCGAAATAGAGCAGCAAGCGACCCATTTTCTTCATCTGTCACAGCACGGGTGGGCTTGTGGTCAAGGCAGCCCTCGTTCGTGCTAGTGCCTCAGAGCCCAGCTCATGGTCGATCTTCACCAGTTGCCATGGCATCGCATTTCTCGCGACTCCGCATCATGGATCAAGCTATCTATCTGCGGAAGAATATGTCGAGAGCATACATGAGTTGCTGAAACTCAAATACAGAATCCCACACCGGATTCGGGATGTACTGGAGTTACGACATGCGAAACTGCAACAATTATCCAAGGACTTTAGGGCTATCTCTGCAGACATGAAAATCTGGACGTTTCTGGAGACAGTGGACTCAACCATTAACATCACGAACAAGGAGACCGGCAACACAGTCGGGTTCCATGTACCTATCACGTCTATCCGCTCCGGGTTGTTGGACCTGGAACACGAAAAGGAAATCCCCTTGACTACGGATCATTTGGGCACGGCTTCCTTCAAAGACCAGGAGGTGACACGGACTAGTTTTGTGGCTGAGCTTAAGTCTGCTGTGGAAACAGCTGTCAGATTGGCCGCGGCAAAGGACATTTTTCTGGATGTGGAAGAAGAAGTTAACGTTCAAGTTCATGGCTTCTTTGAAGATGATGAATTGGGTGTCAGCAAGAAGACACCACTGAAACTCTGGTCAAGTAAAGCTTCACTAAAGGAGTTCCTTGACAAGGGGCCTGCTGAGTGTCTCAGGAGCAGGCTTGCAAGCACAAATGAAGTACAACGAGAATATTACCGGTATCCGCGCTCGAATGGGACTAGAATCTCAGAGACTGCTGTTGATGAAACGCCCGTTTCCAATCCCAATAGATATCCCGGGTCTTATTCCCAAGCTTCAGGGACTGATAGAGTACAGCAATGCCCAGGCCACCGATCAGACGAAGCCAGAGCTTCGCGCGGCCATCTCCAAGGACTCACATTGTTGAGGCAGATGCAGACATAGGAGCTGGTCGTCCGCCAGAGAAGCTCATGGTTACAAACCTAAGACTTCAAACGTGGCACGGGACAGAACGAGCTCCAGATGGCAAACATGATGATTTGAATTATCCAGACAAGACACAGCAGAGGCAAGTCGCCCCGCGTGAGAGATTTTGAGGGTGAACTACTGATTGCGGACAGCGACCTTGGTCGAACGAGCGGACAGCAAAAGCCTCAGCTGCTTGAACCGCCAAGCAACTCAATGATGAGTCAGAAAGGAACAGAACGGGTCGGAATCCTTAGGCGACCCCGTCGATTTGATCATCCTGAGCCAGGCACAGAGAAGCTTCTCTGGATCCATGTTCCGTATACCCACGCCGGATGGGTAGAGCGGGTTCTTTCGAAAGTTTGCCCAGACGGTGACGAACCGTAAGCGCTCGAGCATCTAATTAGATTAGACACACTGATTAACGGAGAAGTTACTATAAAGTTCAAGGTCCTTCCTGAGTGAAGAGAATTGGAGCCTGAAACATAGTCGATCTCGTCATTTGGAACCACACGCACGCTTTTTAAAGCCGTCTTGCATCCCGGTCACCCAGGTCGACGCCTCAAATCCTCGTCCCAATTCCATGCAAGACCTCCAACTAGCATTATATGTAAGTTTCCAATACTTCTTGATTTGAAGCAGATGCTGATTAGCTGAATCTCAAGTTTCCTTACGTGAGTGACTAAACGGTATCGTGTTGTGACTCTGCCGCTCACTTCGAGACAGCTTCATTGGGATACGTACCGAAACCTTCTCCAACGACGCAAGGTAGTGAAGGAGAGACTTCAACAAGGGCGGACGAGACCAGTGCCCGAAGAGATTGGAAACGCCAGTTTAGAGGCGAAGCTGATATGGAGCTATCTCGGGTCTGATCCACCGATCCATTTTCGTCGGACTTTGGATCAATATGGATACCCAAATTGAAGATCCACACTTGCGAGAGACGATGACCAGATGCTTTGGAAGAGAACAAGAAAGAGACCTGGCGATAAGGAAGAGTTCTACGGGTTGGATCAAGTCCAGAAATCTGGCAAGAACTCTCGTCCCTTCCGAGACGGTAAGGTCCTCATGGTAGATCAACTGTGGCTTTGGATCGTCGATTACAAGACTGTCGTCACGTTTTTCCCCAGCCAGGAGGCGACCACATCTGAAGGGAAACTATATGAGCAATCGAATCTCTACAGCAGCGTTTACAATGAGCTAAACGGGGACCATGCAAGACGGTTCGAAACTGCTGGTGACCTTGCTGCGCTCATCGTATCGCATGCCGTGACGGTTCTCCTCGAAAGAACCCTACACAGAGATCTTCAGGTGCTTCGAATATTCGAGGAGTCCATCAGTATTCTAGTATGTCCCTTTCTGAAACGGGGTGTAAATCATGAAGCTGACCTCAAACAGACTGAAACCGTGATGGAGTCCTTCAAACGCTTTCGCAGCCAGGGATTTATCAACCGTCCGGCAGATCATAACAAGAGGCAAGATGGGACCCCAATGACCTCTACTGAGCGTGACCGAAGAGATGCTGAAGTAGCAGACCAAAATCGCGACGACCTCTCCGCGTTATTGGAGCTTCGTGACATTCTTGACGAGCTTGGAACCATTCTGAAATTGCTTGACCAACAGGAGACGACCATCAATGAGATGAAGAACTACTACGAAGCCGACTGCCATGGGAGGGTATTCCTTTACGCAGCCTTGAAGAGTCTGAATGAATATCGCAGTCAGCTCTCAGAGATGGAGAAGAACGCGAGATTTGCTCAATGAGCGGTACGTGCTCGAGTAGTCCCTGCCAGTTTGGTTCGCTGATGCTAATTCATATTCTCACTGCCCTGCCTGCCCTACTTTAGGTCGAGAATCTTTTGGATCTCAAACAAAAACAGGCCAACGTCGACGAAGCCCGGATGGCTCGATGGCAAGCAGAATTGGCCCAAAGTCAATCACGATCCATCATGGTCTTCACTATATTCACCGTCATGTCGGTCTCTCTTGATCCTGTCCCATCAGGCTGTCAAGATGCTGATTGGTAATTGTCAATGTAGATTCCTACCTCTGTCGTTTTCACCTCTATTTGGCATCAATGCCCGAGAATGGAGTGGCGTGGACCAGAATCTCAGTCTTCATACAATGCTAATCATTGCTGGTATGCACAAATTCTACAGTAGCCATCTCGACACGAACCCTTCACTAACACCATTTCAGGTCCTGCATCGACAGCTATCATCTTATTTGCGCTTCTACTGGCTTTCAGTGAAACCCTTCGCCAGAGCGCCTTCAAGACGACCAAGATTACACTGGATCTAATTGTTGATTTCATCTATGAACCCCTACGCAAGATGATGCGTCTGGATCGAATCAACAAGAGATTGGACAAAGTCGCGTCGGGCAAGTCTGCACTGAGAGATCGCTTCGATGAGTATCTGGGCTATCGGCGGCATATGATGCTCGACGAGGACGTTCGGGAATTCAGGAGAAGGCGATTCCTTGAAGATGATATTGCCTAATGTGTTACGTCAGGAGTCATGAAATATATAATGAACCATGGTGACATCTGTCCTAGCATGGCCTGTATATATGTATGTATGTATTTTGGTTATGTCCGTGGCCAATTTGCTAGGGTTCATCTGGCCTTGTTCTCTCACTCCGAGGGGAAATTCATGCAAACCTCTCTCATCAGTTTATGAAGGGCAACTATGACTATGACCATATCGATGATTTGTCTGGATATTATCTCCATCACATATTATATAGACTGACTAGCTAGTTAGTACCTTGTTTATAATCGTTAATTACTAACTTAGTAAAATGGCTTACCTTTTTTTATTATTTTCTCTACCATTATGACAGAGCAAGTCATGAATGTGACCTACTCTCAAACATCTGTAATAATAGAGAGAGAGGGCTTAGAAACAACAACCGCTGCGTTTCTCATCCATCAATTGATGTACAGAATACCGAGGACGCTGCCCCAGATCTAGAATGGCAGCCATCTTTTGTTTCTCTGCACTCTAACTAATCATAGAGATATGTTCATATACTTTCTTCCTAAGGAGTTGGCTTGCTTTGATGTACGGTACATGCCGTTTACTATCTAATCTATTATACAGATATCAGCAAGCGAAGCAATGCAGGCAGGGACTCAGCAGACGCAACGATACCGTAGATGTGAAAACTTGGCAATGCAATGCAAGCACGGGAGACGGAATATTGGTACAAAACGTAGTGATGTCTGTTTGATTGGCTGACGTCCCTCTTCGTATATGTGGAAGATTGGATATTTATATAAACTGAGAAAATGCCATGGAGACACAGACACAGGAGATGGAGGACTCGAGCTGCCCCGAGGGTCAAATCTGCCTTGAGGCAGCCATGCTCACAACTAGCTCAGTGCTATCCCTGCAAAAGGGAGTTGATGCATAAGACAAGGTAGGACACGGCGTGGCAAGTTAATGCCGCTATATGATGCAGATCGCAGCTCAAGATTCAGATGGGAGGGGGGCAGCTGTTTCACTGGACTCTTACTGGACTCCTTTGGCAATGGCTCATCCGAGCCGTTCATTCTGACAGAAGTAGTGGTGAACACCAGAAGAATCTTCCGATTTAGACCGTTGAGAGTCTACGCTTTCATGCGCTGAAGGTACGGGTCGTTCATCGACGCACACTTCGTGATCATCTGCATCATCTGGTTCTGGTTCAACGGTTTCGACAGGTAATCATCCATGCCGGCCTGAATGCAGCGTTCGCGATCGCCAATCATGGCGTGAGCCGTCAGTGCGACGATAGGAGTCCGCGGTAGGCCGGCGACTTTCTCGTACTGTCGAATCTTGGCCGTGGCCTCGAACCCGCCCATGATAGGCATCTGCACGTCCATGAGGATGACGTCGTATCGATGTTTGTTGATTTCTTTCAGTGCCTGCAGACCATTCTCAACGACGGTCACGTTATGGCTGCATTTCTCCAGGATCCTGACTGCGACTTTTTGGTTGACCTCGTTGTCTTCGGCGAGGAGGACAGCCAGCGAGCGCGAGTATCCGGTCGATACGCGGGTGGGACGGTTGCCCAAGGCTGGAAACAGGCCGTTCCACAAGTCGATGGACCGGCAGGGAGTCGTGACATAGGACGTGATTCCTAGGTCCATGGCGGATTTCATCGTGACCGACACGACGGGGGAGATCAATACCAGAGGAATAGACTTGAAGCCACCATACGCCCTGAGGTTCTGGGCCGTGTCTAGCGATTCGACGAGAACGGCATCGAAGATGTAGCCCCATTGATCTTGGAATTGCGCAGACAGGACTTGCTCTTCGCTGTTCACCACCAGCGGTTCTAGACCCAACTCGGTCAACATCCGGGGGATGGTTTGTTCGGTGTTCTGGCCCTTGTCAATGAACAACACGCGGCGATTGCGATACGGGATCATCTGTTCAGTGGTCCCGAGAGATGGTTCCGCCAACTTGACCGCGACAGTGAAATAGAAGGTACTGCCGAACCCGACGCTTGATGTCACCCAGATGTCTCCGCCCATGAGATTGACCAGTCTCTTGGAAATCGCAAGGCCCAGGCCGGTGCCTCCGAAGCGTCGGGTCATGGACCCATCGGCCTGTTGGAACTTGTCGAAGATCAAGTTGAGCTTGTTCTCCTCGATACCGATGCCTGTATCAGAGACGGAAAACTCGAATGCGCATTCGCCCGACGCGCACCGCTTGTAGTCTGCCCGCTTTATGGAGACTTGAATCCCGCCATGTTCGGTAAATTTGATGGCGTTTCCAACGAGATTGAGAATGACTTGGCGCAGACGGTACGAGTCTCCAATAACATAATCGGGCACGGAACCGTTGACGTCGTACACGAGATCCAGAACTTTCTCGTTCGCTTCGACTGCCAAGGCCTTCAACGCACTGAACACGGTGGCGCCAACACTGAACGGAACATTCTCGATGATCATACGGTTTGCCTCGATCTTGGAGATATCCAGAATATCATCGATGATTGTCAGCAAGCTATTGGCGAGGTTATGTACCATGTTCAAGGTCTCGCGGACTCCCGGCTGAAGGTCTTCCATATCCAGTGCCAACTGCGTCATACCGATGATGCCGTTCATGGGGGTGCGAATCTCATGGCTCATGTTGGCAAGGAATTCAGATTTGCTGCGATTCGCCAACTCCGCGGCCTCACGCGCCGCAGTGTTGCGCTGGATGCTGTCGCGCAAGCTGGATATCATCTTGTTGATCTTCTGTTTCAGCTCGTCCATCTCGCCCGATGCGCTGACGGTGATCAACTTGCTAAAATCGCCGCTGGTCGCAGCATCGGTAATCTCACCAAAGGCTCGAACCTGCGACGTCAAATTCTCGGCCATGATGTTCACATCTTCCGTGATCTCCCGCCACAACCCTCGCATGCCCTCCACGTTCGCCTGGCCACCCATCTTGCCTTCCACGCCCACGTCACGAGCAACGCGTTTCAGCTCCTTGGCGAACTTATCCAAACCATCCACCATGCTATTGATCGTTTCCTTGAGGGTGAGGATTTCACCCTGGGCGTGCACCTCGATCTTGGTGCTCAGGTCACCTCGAGCAATCGCCTGGGTCACATTCGAGATGCCGCGGACTTGGGACGTAAGATTTGCCGCCATGGTATTCACATTGTCGGTCAGATCTCTCCATCGGCCCTCGACGTTCTCCACACGCGCCTGGCCACCGAGGGTGCCATCTGTTCCCACCTCACGAGCCACTCTGCTGACCTCGAAGGCGAACTGATTCAAACGGTCAACCATGGCGTTGATCGTGAGCTTCAGATCGAGAATCTCGCCCTTCACATCCGCCGTCACCTTCTTTGTGAGATCACCCATGGCCACCGCCGTCGTCACATCGGCAATCTCGCGGACCTGGGTGGTGAGATTCATGGCCATTCCGTTCACATTGTCCGTGAGATCCTTCCAGGTCCCCTCGACTCCGTGAACCACGGCTTGTCCCCCGAGCACGCCATCTGTGCCGACATCCTTGGCAATCTTGGTGACCTCTTGCGCGAACTCTCTGAGCTGATCGACCATGGAGTTGATGATGTTCTTGAGCACCAAGATCTCGCCCTTGCAATTGGCTTGCACTTTGCGGGTGAGGTCACCCTTGGCGACAGCGGTGGTGACCGTCGTGATATCTCGCACCTGGGTGGTGAGATTATTCGCCATCGCATTGACGTTGACGGTCAGCTCGTTCCAGATGCCCTGAATGCCTTCAATCTGGGCCTGACCGCCGAGCATCCCCTCCGTACCCACGTCGCGCGCCACCCGGTTGACCTCGGTCGCGAAGGCTCGCAGCTGTTCAACCATCGTGTTGATGGTTCTCTGCAGCTGATAGATCTCCCCCTTGGCCTGTCGTTCAATTTTCTGACTGAGATCGCCATGGGCGACGGCGGTGGTGACCGCGGCGATCTCTCGCACCTGCAGGGTCAGGTTGGAGGCCATGATGTTGACGTTTTCGGTTATCTCCTTCCAAATGCCATTGACACCGGTAATCTGCGCCTGCCCGCCGAGAATGCCCTCGGTCCCTACTTCGCGGGCGACCTTGGACACCTCGCGACCAAACACCTGCAACTGGTCCATCATGGTGTTGATGGTGAGCTTAAACGTGGAGATATCGGTGTACATCTCGGACGGATGGATTCGGGCGCGGCGGGACAAATCTCCATTGGCGACCTGGGTCATGATCTCTCCGATCTCTCGGAGCTCCCTTTGGAAGGCTTCGTTGATCTGCATGTGCTTCCGCAACTCTTGGTGGAGGTGGGCACATTGATGCTCGCAGTTATGCGCATCCGTGTTTATTGCCCGTCCCTGGATCAGCTCTTCGACTGCGCGGGCCAGAAATTCCCGCGGCACTGGAATCTCGGCCGCCTGCTGCTGTTGCAAAGCATCTCTGAGGGAGAGAAGGTCGGCGTTGCTGATCGACGCCGACACTTGGCTCTCTGCCATCATGGGTCGTAGCTCTCGGAGGAGCTACTGGTCGCAATGGGCGGTTCTGTCCGATCTAGACTAGGACTTCTGTAAGTTGACTACAGCGACGGGAATTTGGAGTTCTTTCAACGCTCACGGGCAGTAAGACGGTGTCGGTAGCAAGAAATCACAAGAATGATAGTGCTCTCCGCCAGCGTAATCGAGAACCCTTATCTTCCGATTAGAATGTGGATTCTTCTTCTGACCTTCGTGTTCGTGGTTGTCTATGCTCCGCAATGGGAGACCCTGACGCTGACGACAAGCAGTCTAACGTGGACATTCATGGATCGGGTAATCGAGTAACTGGGTCCGTGACGGCGTAGAAGCGTCCTGCTAATCCGCTCTGCGGATTACAGCAATGGTCACGTTCTCGGAGGCGTGTGGGTGGAAACCAAGTCGTCCTGGGTGTCTTGTGGTCGCACGCTTTTACATCACGGTTGCCGCGGCTGTCATGGAGAAATTGAACAGTCACAGCATCGTGAATAATCAACGGCAGATGTTAGACAGATTGTCCCAAAGCGGGCAATGGACTGGCTTGGGGGTGATGAACAATGGACGAGAGTGAATCAAGCGAACGCGAGACATGGACGGGACACCGGACAACGGGCTCTTTTTGGAAAGGAAGCAGACGAGGAATGGAACTCGACCAGAACCAGAGCAAGCAAGACGGACAAGACGAGGAAGAAGATTCCTCTGGATTGGCCAACTCTCTCAGCCTCGCTCTCCACACCGGTTCTCGTCCATGACATCGACCACTCTCGCTCGCTCTCTCTGATTCCCCCAATCACGGATCTCAAGGTCGCCACTTCTCATCTCATCTGGCTTTCCTGAACAATGGTCTAGACTCACCACAAGCCCAGACGCGTGAGGCGGTCGCTGTCAAAGAGAAAGAACAAAAAAACCTGCTTTTCTGACGGTGGGAGATGGATAGTTGTATTGTTTTCCTCGCTCATAATGCTGGGGATCGCAAGCATTGAAACATCTCCCTTGGTAGAATCGTCGACTGGAATGTTGGCGGATGTGATGCAGTTGGCAGGCATCCACAGTCAGCCCAGTCAACGCCACTGGCATCATTGGGGAACGGGGCTGCATTGACTGGTTGGACCAGTGCACATAATCAAATTCAATTAGTACATCACTCTGTCCTACCCCAAGGACCCAAAGAACTTGCCGAATGTTGGTAGCCATACCTTTGTTGCACAAGGCATGCCTGGATCAACCGTGACAGACAGCTCCTTGGTACGCTTGCCCTTCATTCCCAGGAATAACCACAAGGATGAATTGATAATGCATCCACATGGTTGATCATTTCCATCTAGAAACAAAGTCTATTCATCATTATTATTATTAGTCTCGGCTACTACTCCGACATCGTGAAAACTCCCCATCGAGATGGGGAAGATCCGCCATTGACGGAGAAGCCGAGCTGCTCATAACTTGATAAGAATACTATATATGCATTGATGCCCTCTCGCTTCCTGTCGAGCATGCAGTAGTAAAATCGCACCAGCACCAGCGCTCTGCTCAACCCTCTCTCAACGCTCAATACTGTACCACACCATCTGTCTCTCGGAAATGTCTTGCAGACGACCATGAATCCATTCAAGATACTTTACTCGAGTTTGTGAGGACATGCAGAAGACGGAATGCATCATCCGCGCGCCGAAAGCGACCTGCCTGGTGTTGCCATGCTTCGAAGTGGCGGCGATTAATTCCGGAATTAATTCCGGAATATCCCATCGGGCGAGGAAGAGGCTGAAGGGAAGGAAGAGAACATTTATTCCATCCTGACAATCAATGTATGTGACTCCATAACTTCCTGCACAATTGGAATAGAATTCCTCCAGGTCTGTGACAAAAGCTCGATTCACAGGTTGTTTACATTCTCCAGCTCTTTGAGTCGCGTATCCAGTGGCTCGCAACAGTGATGACATGGATCACGAAACCGAAACTCCAAAGTCCTATTCGCGCGGTACAAATGGACTGAAATATATAAATACGCCCATGGCTCTATCAAACAGTTGCCCGAATGGCAGGTATCTCCACCCATTTCCCGTTCAGTCGCCCGATGCTGCCGGATTGCCAGCACTCAAGCAGTTGTCTGGTGAGTTAAAAACGATTCAAGGGATGTTACTTACACTCTAGGCCTTTCCCTCCAATTCCGTCGCATGAGAGCCACTTCCTTAACCCGTCCTTTCTCGTCGCCCTGTAATTGTCCGTTGCACAATTTGCGCGCCGGAGCCGAGAGTCTTTGACTGGAGGGCACCAGCTCATACTCAAGGAAGTATTCTTGTCCAGAGATCTCATAACCCACTACCAGAGAGGTGCAGTCTGCTAGTTGCGCCTGCTAGTTGCGCCTGCATCGAGACAGCCTCCGCTTTCAATTGGTCAGATTCGGCGGTTGCATGTTGCAGCTCTACTGTCAGCTGCTCGTTGTTCTCCCAAAATGCATCGCGCTCCTGGGTCAGGGTGTTGTGTTGCTGCTCAAGCTGGTCGTGCGTTATGCGGAGCTGGTCGCATTGCAGCTGAAGCTCTGTCTGGGCGTCACCTAGTGTCTTGATCTCTGCCTGCTGCCTGTCTGACTGCGTCTTCAGACGCTTGTTTTCTGCCTCCAAGTTGTCATTTATGGCCTCCATTTGTTGATACTGATTTTTAATACGGGTCAGCAGCTCCTTATTCTCCTTCTGTAGGAGCTGGAGATTCTCTTCTGCTTTCCTCTGATTTTTCACAGCTTCCTGGAGGTCCTTGAATAGGTGACCATACCGGACTTCACGCTCGCAAAGCTTAGCCAGGTTTTCTGTGGATTGATGCTCAGCTTCTATTCTCTCTCTTCTGTATTCGTCTCTCTCCCTTTTCAAATCTTCTTTGGCTTTGACCTCCTTGGAGAGCTTATCTTCCAATTCGTTCTTTTTTTTCTTTAATTTTTCTTTTTCCACAACCTCTTTGGAGAGTTTTGCGGAAAGCTCTGCATTCCTCGCCTCGTTCTCCCTTTGACAGGTTTGTCACTCGACTTGAAGCTTATCCTCCTGCTGTTTCACCTGCTCCAAGAGGTCCTCAATGACTGCTTTGTAAAATTCCTCATTTTCACAGGCTTTCTCTTGCTGGATTTCCAGGCATCTGTTTGTAGCTTCTGCGATTTTAGCATCAAGGAGACTCTCGTCGCTTTCCTGCATCTTCCTGCTCAATTCCAGCCGCATGGTCCCGACTCTGCCGTGTCCCTTTTCCTTCGGGGTATGCGCGTTATCGGAGAGATCGAAACGGACTTCCATCTCCAGCGCACCGCATTTGAACGTTACGGGCCCCATGGCGGAGTGTTTGGATACCATCGTGGAAATTTGGAAGAGGGGCCGGCTGCTTTGACAAACTCGTTGTACGCTGTCCGGTAGGAACATTTCGCTGGTGTTGCGGTCTCGTATATGAAGGACGGTTGTTGGTTCGTTGAACTCTTGACCGGCCGTTCGGAGTTCAGGGGTGGTGTTGCTGGAAAGGGTTGTAGTTGTCGGCGAACGGGTAGATGATGAAGATAGGCTGGACACCGAGGACGAGTCCCAAGCCTGTGTCGATGATCTTGCCTGGGAGGCAATACGGACTTCGACGACGGAAGCCATTGCGTCTGATATTTGACGGGATATGGAGATAAACAGATACAAGGTTGAATCTCTCTGGAGTTTTCATGCATAGAATAGTAGCTTTCTTATCTCGCAGGACAAATCAGTCAGGGTGGGGAAATGGGAGACGCGGGAAAGAGTGAGGAGATCCTGGCAAAGATCAACAGCACCTCCTAACCCTCCTAGAGGTGGTTCTACATGCTTCTGCGTGATCAGGTGTAGAGAAGACAGCCTTGCCTGGTTTAAGTTGACTAGTTGCCCCAGCCAGCTTCTCAACGTGATCTGCCCTTCGCTGTGGTAGGGCGAGGCCAACGACTTCGAAGCGCTGCGGTCGTTTGTCCGCGGCTGCGATGTGGTCCTCTGTGGTTATCTCGGGGATGCATCGCTCATGCTTGACGGGCAGAAACTCATCATCGATGCATGCGAGGCCGAGGGTGTTGGCCGGTACATCGCCGGCGACTTCTGCATGGACATCACCAAGATCCCTCTTGGTGCGCTGCCCCCGAAGGACCCGTGCAAGCAGATCATGACGTATCTGGAGTCGAAGCCGACGGTGCAGGGCGTGCATATCCTGATCGGGGTGTTCATGGAGACACTCTGGAGCAATTTCATGCCCTTCTGGCATCCTGATGAGAACAAAATCACCTACTGGGGCACCGGCAATGAGACGTGGGAGTCAACTACGTACACCACGGCGGCTGAGTATACGGCGGCGGTGGCGTTGGATCCGGACGCCGTTGGAATTCAGCACTGTAAGTTTTTTCTCACATAAACATCATGTATATATGCTTGATGTTCGTTTCTGTCTGATCAACCAACACATTATCTTCAGTCCTGGGTGATCGCAAAACCACCCGCGAGATCGCCGCGCTCTTCGAATCCGTCTATGGGACGAACGTCCAATTGGAGAGCCTCGGCTCCCTCGACGATCTGTACAAGGACATGCACGAGCAGATCCAGAATAACCCGGCCAACGTCATGGCCTGGATGCCCAAGTATGTCTCTTTCTATCAGATCAGTCGGACTCAAGCACTAATAATATTGTTGCTGTGCAGGTTCTTCTACTACTGGAGTCAGAACGGAGTGGGCGCCCTGAAGACGCCCCTGGACAACGAGAAGTATCCGGACGTCAAACCCATCACGTTTGAAGATTTGTTGCGGAAGTTCCCCAAAGACAAGCTGAGTGGTGCGGTGGACCTCCTGGGATCAGATGTATAATTGTAACCTATAATATAGTAAGTAGAATAATGCTCTAGCATCCAGGATGCTGCTTCGCTGCTGGCACATAAAAAGAACCTTGGAGTCTCGCTGCAGCTCCTTCTGACTTAAGTATATTGTTAGAATGATATGTTCTGTCCCACGCAAGCTATGGGGTTTGCCATTCAAAAGAATGATACAGTCCAATGAAAATGAATAGTAGAAGAGTCATCTTCGCTGGATTCGGTGTATACGCCCAGGGTTTCAAACTGTCACATGACAAGGTCATTCACAGGTGCTTGATACTTAATGCCAGCCTTCTCGTTATTCATGATTGGTATGCATGCGACGAGAAAACATCTTGCCATCAACCAAGACTGACGTGTAGCGAGCTGGGGGGTGGCTTTTCAAAACCGATTGTTGTGTGACTTGTGTCATCGCAACTTCCTCCTTCCACTATCTACTATGTCATCTATCCCGATTGTTGCGATCTTCGAAGATGTAAACATACTAGTACCTAGGTACAGGTTCAAGTCTCGGCAGACATGCCCTCTGTCCAGGATGTTAGGCATCTTCTGAGTACTTATTGCTGTTAGACATGGAACTGCACATGGGATACCGCCTCTTGTCTGATAGAAGTAGGAGCGCGCATGAGACAACACTGCCTTACTCTGCCTGATTGATATATAATGGGATGCGGTTATGTTTGTATGGCGACTCTAGGTGCCACAATCCTTGCTTACCCTTGTCCAGAAACCATTTAGCATTTACCCAAGCACTTCGCCACCACTGCTATATAAATGGTAAGGGGGAAATAGCTAGCTGTTGAGAACACTGTACTAAGCTCGCCTGATACCTTATTGAAATGGCAACCTGAAGATGTTACAGTGGATCGAACGCAGTCTGTAGCTGTCGGAAAATAGGCAGATCAAGGGATGTTATGATTAAGTCGAAGCCTTAACATGTTAACATGATAGGCAGGAGTATTGTGGCTAAGAGCTTTACAGTATCATTATAGTCTTCACAAACCGCACAGCTACTATCCCGCAGTCAACAGAGACGTCGACTCACAATCAATACAATGCAATGAAATCATCTACCAAATCATCCAGCATGTCCGAAAATCGACTTCATTAATATCACTTGAGATGTGGATTGTAATCACCACCAGCTACACAAACTGCCATGGCGTACAATTAGAGTACATGATATGGTACACGGGACCCTTCAGACCTTTTTCTATGCCCATAGGACGCCCAGAATAGAGTGGAGATGATGTCCGTGGGAAATGACTTCGGACATGAGATGCGAGGAAAGAGGTGGTTCGAGAGGGAGATAGTCTCAGAAGAAGAAGGGCATTGTAGTAAGAGACAAGAAAAGAAGCGTAACGAAATATCAAAACATGCTCATACTATGCAAAACACGCTCGAAAGGCAAAAACCCCTTGGAAAAAGACAAGACAGGGAGACTAGGACGGGCATAACGAAGCTGGGTCATCATCAGCTTAGAACATGCCACCGCCCATGCCGCCCATACCGCCCATGCCACCAGCAGCAGGGCCCTTCTCCTCGGGAGCCTCAACGATGGCAACCTCAGTGGTACCGAGCAAGGAGGCAACACCGCTGGCGTCAACCAGAGCGGTGCGGACAACCTTGAGAGGATCAACGATACCGGCAGAGATCATGTCAACATACTCGCCCTTGGAGCTGTCGAAACCGCGGTTGAAGTCGCCAGCGAACTCGTCGGTGAGCTTGCCAACAATAACGCTGCCCTCGAGACCAGCGTTCTCAACAATGGTGCGAGCAGGGCGGGTGATGGCGCTCTTGACGATGCTGACACCGAGCTGCTGGTCGAAGTTGGCGGGCTTGACAGCGTCAAGGCCGTTGGCAGCGGCCTTGAGCAGGGCAGTGCCGCCACCGGGGAGGATACCCTCCTCGACGGCAGCACGAGTGGCGTTGAGCGCGTCAACGACACGGTCCTTCTTCTCACCGACCTCAACCTCAGAGGCACCGCCAACCTTGATGACAGCGACACCGCCCGAGAGCTTGGCCAGACGCTCCTGCAACTTCTCCTTCTCGTACTCGGAGGTGGTAGGGTCGGCCATGACGCCGCGGATCTGCTCGCAGCGCTGAGCAATGGCATCCTTGCTGCCCTCGCCGTTGAGAATAATGGTGTCCTCCTTGGTGATGGTGATGGAGCCAGTGGATCCGAGCATGTCGGGGGTGAGCTTCTCAAGCTTTATGTCGAGCTCGTCGGTGAACACGGTACCGTTGGTCAGGACAGCAAGGTCACCGAGGATGCTCTTGCGGTTGTCACCGAATCCGGGGGCCTTGACGGCAGCAACCTGGACCTGACCGCGGAGCTTGTTCAGAATGCACACAGCGAGAGCCTCACCCTCAATGTCCTCGGCGATGATGACCAGGGGGCGGCGGAGGGTGGTGGAAGCCTCGAGGGCGGGGATGATATCCTGAACAGCGGAGATCTTCTTCTCGGAGAGCAGGATCAGGGGCTTCTCGAACTCGACCTTCTGGGACTTGGGATCGGTGATGAAGTAAGGAGAGGTGTAGCCACGGTCGAAACGCATACCCTCGGTGACCTCGAGCTCATCCTCCAGGGTCTTGCCCTCCTTCACGGTGATCACACCCTCCTTGCCAACCTTCTCCATAGCGGTGGAGATGAGCTTGCCAACGTGGGTATCGCCGTTGGCGGAGATGGTGGCGACCTGGGCAATCTCCTCACCAGTGGTGATGTCGCGCTTGTTCTGCTGGAGGTAGTCGACAACGGCGTCAACGGCGGCCTGGATACCGCGGCGGAGGTCCATGGGGTTGCAGCCGGCGGCGACGTTCTTGACGGTCTCAGAGAAGATGGCGCGGGCGAGGACGGTAGCGGTGGTGGTACCGTCACCGGCGAGCTCGTTGGTCTTCGAAGCAACATCCTGGAGGAGGCGCGCACCGAGGTTCTCGAACTTGTCCTGGAGCTGGATGGCCTTGGCAACAGTCACACCATCTTACTGGAGTCAGCATCGTCTGGAGCACGAAGATGGAAGCACACCAAGACAACGGAAAGTAGGTACATACCCTTGGTGATCTTGGGGGAGCCGTAGGGAGACTCGATCAAGACATTGCGACCCTTGGGACCGAGTGTCGATGTGACGGCCTTGGCAAGAGTGTCGACGCCCTTGAGAAGCTGAGCACGAGCTTCAACACCGAACTTCAGCTCCTACACGCTGTTAGCTCTGACGACAACAATCGCCGACCTGGAAAGTCACGGAAGATCAATCCGTGGCTTCAATCCGGCCATCTGAGGCCCATTCCATCGCAGACATACCTTGTGGGCGAATCGTTGCTGTTGCAAGCTCAATCCAGTCGATCTGTAGAAAGGAACACGCTTAGAGGCGGAGAGGACGGATGTCCTGGAAGAAAGAGCTCTCTGCATCTTGAAAACAGGGATGTGTGAAACGCGTAAGAATCAAGAGTAATGCACACCGTGGAGAATTGAATTGATTAATTCCACCTAAAACAGAACTCCCGGAGCAGCAACGGGTTGGAGAAAGCGTAGCAGGGAGAAGGAGAAGAGGAATTCGCTGGGGAAGATGAAGCCGAAGTCTCGAAAATTTTCCAGGCGTTTCTCCATCCCCAGATGTCTTGGCGGGAGAAGCACCTAGAAGGTCACGTGGGTTGCCGGTTGCTCTTCCCGAGGGAGTCGCTTCGGGCCATCGGGGAGAATGTTAGAGATGCGTACTCTGTAGAATAACAATGACTGACTTGTACATCATTGAGATCAAGCATCAGGCTCAATATGCTTCTTCTTTGTTGGTCCACTTCATTGAGTTTCTTCATTCACTTAGAATTGACGTCAAATCTAGATCCTGTTTCATTATTCTCGCCATAAGCAATCGGTAGTCAATCATTTGGACTTTACTCCTGTGTGAATAATATATTGTGGTATGCATATTAGGAATGGCCAGGCTCTATCGAAGAGAAGCTTGACGACTCATTTCCCTTCCTGTGAATCGTGAAAGAAGTGCACAGAGCCAGACTCGATTAGGGCGAACCCTGTGGTGGTTGAGAATGCAGTCAGAATTTTCCTTCACGTTATTCACGTGTTGTTTAGAGTAGCTTCGAATTCATCTCTTCTCGGTCACCCAAAGTAGGTGAAGCAGGCAGATACCTTCAGCTCTCGACGCCGTCTCAAACTCGACCAGCGCCAAATGCCAATTCAGAACGTCGCATCTTGCGAGAACGAAATGAGAAGTTGACTGCTGAATTCCAGGTATTACTCCAACAACGCCATTCCGGTTCAATATGTTGCAAGTCGAAAGGGAAAATCAAGTACGAAAGGATGGAAATCAACGTCTGTTCTAAGTCGGCCATTCTCACCGCCAACCTCTGCCAGTCATCAACGACCGTTCTCTTACTGCTGTCCAAGGTCTAGCTAGGCCAAGGGGACGAGGACGCAAAACCCCATCTTCCTGCGCATGGCTAGAAGCCGGCGCCGAATGAAAGATCCCAGGCGTTGTCGAAGCCTAGAAAATCTTCTTCCATCGGATGACAATCGTCTGGATGGTCGCAGCACAAATTCTGATCGGCCACCAGGCCCGGAGTGGAAACCGCGTTCTGGTAGTTGCTTGGAAAGTCGGACAATGGGTTGGTCATGAGATCGGCAATGGTGTTCGTGCTTTCAGTAGGGGAACGTCCGAAAGGAGTCGTCATAAGTGACTGTTCACTGAAAGAATCCGTTCCGAAGAAGGCAGCATTGCTTGACGGTAGACCGCTGGCCCCGAACGCGCCTTGGATCATCGTGTTCATGGAATGGTCAGCAATTTGATTCTGGCACTGATTGCCGCCAGAGAGATCCTGAAATGGATTCTGGTTCATTGAGGTGATCTGAGAAGCGGCGGGAAGGGCTCGCTGAGAGTTGTCTATGTTGTCCAGCTTCAACTCGGATTGGTCACGAGTCGCAGCGAAGCCCACGGTGGTGTCGATCTTATCGCGCCGGTACTTCAGCGTGACGATCAAACTTGGCTTTTTGACAGACACAGGCGATGAAGACAACGACTTGTCATTTGGAAACTCAAGGACTTTCGCGTCAGTGAGCACGACTTTTTCCTGGCTATCCAGCGCGCTATTGGAGTCTCCGTCGTCGGTTTCGGGCTCGGTTTTGACGTTTGAGGCCCTGCTCTCACGGTTCTTAGGCTTGCTTCTCTTCTTAGGTTTCTTGCCCCAGTCTTCATCGGACGGGTGATCCTCACACGCAATCGCGGCCTCAGCGTCCGACTCGTCGGTGCTATGACCGTTCTTTCGCTTGACTGTCTTGGCCACCTGGCTCGACGATTCTATGTGACGTTCTGGCTTTGCCCCAAGACTCTTCTCCACCCGGGCCTTCTGAAGTGGTCCGTTGCCAGCCCGGCGGAGTGGAGGAGGAACTTCCTTGCCGGCCTCAACTCGACGCTGACGAAGTTTGGCAAGATGCTGCACAATCGCTCCTTCGGTCACATTGCTCCCCATGGTCGCAGCGACATCCGCCCATGGGATCTTGATGTTTTTGGCATTGCAGACGGACTGAACGGTCAAAAGCAGAAGCTCATCCACGGTTTCTTTCAGAGTCAGTCAAGGAAAACAGAAAAAGAAAGAGGCAGGACAAGTGTCTTTGCAAAAGGTCTGGCTTCGACATGAGACATTACTGGTGCGAGGATGGGGCAAATGCCTTTCGATTGTATAACTCATACTTGGATTCGACGACGCTCGAAGGCGGGATACAGACAATGTAAGGTAGGTTGGTTGTGGTCCATGGTCGGTGTCTCGTCTGGCATCATGGCGGGGCAAGTACTCACCATTCCATCGGACCAGATTCCGCTTCGAAGGGCGGTTGCGACCTTTCTTCTCTGAGCTCATGATGGCTGGTCTTGTCTTGACAAGTGAGGTATGTCTGGAAGAAGGTTGTGGCTATCCTGAGGGATCACTGCCCAATGCAGTATACGTGCTGCAGAGGTGTAGTGTAAGAGGAGGTTAAAGGTCCAGCACAGCACTTTTCAAAGGTCTCTGAAGATTACTGGTCAAAGAAGGCACAATCAATGGAACGCTAAGGACGAGATGTATGGGAGGGAACGCGTTGCGGTGAGAGACAAAACAGAGACGCGTGAGAGGTGAGGTCAGAGAGATGAAGATACCAAACAGCCACAACATCACTAGGCAATCCAGTTCAGGTTGTCAATTCAGCTCATGTGGGAAAGCGAAACTCTCAGTCACTGCGACTATCAGAGGCGAAATCAAAGGCACAGTGAATGCTGAAAGCAGTCAGATAAGAAAAAATAGCTCTCTACTGGAGGATATCTAATCCATGACGTACAAGATGAGGATCTACCATTCACTGATAGTCTTTTTTTGCTGATACGATGCTGAGCTTTCAGATTTATGAGCATCAAGATCTGCTAGAATCTCAGTTTCCCTTTCAATTGAGAGTATCATTGGAAATCGACTGTAATCTAAGAAACCTTGGCCAAACATGTAGTATTTCAGAGCTTGCTATTCCGTTGCAGTTTGACAGCACATCTGGAGGCTCTCGACTGGGGATATGTCCTCGCGGATGCAAAGTCCAGCAGCCCTGTCTTCCATATCCTGACGTTAACACAACAGATGCCTTCTGGGAAATACCATTGTACAGAATCCACCATCATGCATTGTATTTCTGTTTCAAAAGCTCCCACGGTTTTGGTGGAGATCTCCTCGACTGCATATCAAGGACCAGATTGTAGGTAAAAGTCATGCAATTGCCGCTCAGACCCGGCAATTTAGAGTAATTCCTTCCTGGAAGCATGCAGAAAAAGAGATTACAAGCATATTCCTTTGTTTCCCAATGATCTTATACCTAAGATCGAGCATGATGTGTAGAGATGCTGTTGAATACCCATTTCGGGCAATGTCCTGTCACGTGCGTCACATGACCGCTGTAATTCCGACTCGCCGAAACTCGAAAAGCTTCACGAACCCGAACTGCGGACTTCAACCTCTCCTTAATTGAATACCCTCCACCCTCATCGAATTCCTTCAAGATGGCATTCGCCTGGAAAGCCGCTGGTTTGACGTATGTATACTCGCTTCTTTCCGGCCTCCTCGCCGGCTCCAGCTCGTTCAATCGCTGACGTCTCATCTATACAGCTACAACCGCTACCTTGCCGTCGCTGCCCGCACGGTCCGCAGATCCCTCAAGGAGGGCCCTCGTCTTCAGGCTGAGCGCCGCGGACAGATGGACCTGCGTTTCTCCAAGTGGGAGGTTCGTACTGACTGAATTGAATTCGGGCGCGTGGAGCAGATCGAAACAGAGCAGTGTAACTGACGGGATGGAATAGAACGGCAAGCAGGGCGAAGTCAAGTCCCTCGCCGAGGCCAACAACAGCGCCATGGCTGCCCAGGCTACCGAGTCGAAATAAATTTTCCTCCTGCGACCTTGAGACGATGATATAGAGACCGTGATGGAGGAATGGGCTGCTGCTGTGGAACGATGATTCAGAGATACGGGGAACGGAGTGTGTATATTTGTAGCAATACTTTGGTGGGCATGAAATAGAAATTCCGTTGTCTTCTTGCCTGAAGAAGGTGCTTTCTCGGACTATAATCTCCGATATACGAGTCAGTTCGTGGTGCTCTGTAATATCCCGATATTGCGTAGCAGCGTTGTCCGCAGCGGCCTCCGAAATTGAGTCTCTCTGTTTTCCCGCTCCCGCTGCATCGTCACTCGTCCCCCGCTCCGCTCGTTCTAAGAAACATTTTGTTCTTCACCGTCTGTGTTTTAGTTGTCGACTGCCCTTTCGATGATTTTATTTGGCAGCAATCTGCGGATAATCACCCTGCCCATCCATGCTGTCAAATAATGAGCTCGGCAGTCGCAAAATGCGCGTTGTTTCGCAGGCCATCGCCCCACGCGACATCACCGACGAGTTCACACAAGCTGCCTCCAGTGAGAAGACCTTCAACGCTCTCATCTCCCGGATACTGTCATATCCATAATTATTTTTGAATGGGGAATTCATCTCTGACATGTGGTCTACCTCCAGAACTCCGTACCGGTCAACTTGTCAAAGATGAATACTTTACGCTCTTCGAGGCAGTTGGCGCTCTCGAGGTGTGTGTTCCCGCTCCACTTTACGGTAACAGCAACGGAATAATTGCAGGAGAATCTAATCCTTGATCGCCGGAATTGCAGATTATGGACTCAAAGATGGATAGCGGATATCTTGGTCCCGACGAGAACCATGCGCAAGCCTTGGAAGACGATTACGATGTTGCGCAAGAATTGAGTCCGGAAGAGGTTGTGGGCATAATGGATCAGTTACTTTGTCATGAGGTGCGCAAATCCGTCTGTGGGGATAGACACGAGAGTATCGCTGAATCGAAGGAATGTCATAGATGGCGTGGCATATGGGGCATCCTCTGTCGCAGACGCTTTTCACATCGATATACCTTGAGAAGCTCTTATGGCCGGTACCGCGGACAATTGAAGGGGCATGCTTTGCTCGCAACGAGAAGGATGCTTGCAAGGATGACAATCCGATGATCAATCTGGTTTTGCGGGCATACTGTCTTGCTCTGGTCAAGGCGTGCGATTTCGTTCACAAGCGGGTGACTGCGGAATATTTCTACGAGGTCTGTTGCTTGTTCTTTCCGTTTTCCATACTCTCAACTGATGGACCTTTAGGAGGAGGATTTTGTCACCCAGCTCTACAACCGCAACCTGCTCTCCGAATTTGACGTATCGAGTTTCTACGGCTTGATTGACCACGCAACATCCTGGATTGATGAACAAACGGGCAGAATTGCTGACAATCTGCGAGAGGCGATCAAGACCAGGCTCTTGTTTCGACGCGACTTTCTCGCTGCGCTTAAGCAGGATATCGATGTCATACAGACAAGATCGACGGAGCACTTTTCTTCGTGTCTATCGCGCCTCTCCCTTTTAGCAGAGTCGTTCTCATTGGGCCTGCCAGTGGATGATGCATTCAGCTTGAAGATTCAACGCAGACTTGCTAGCACCGTCCCACCGCGACCTATGGTGAAACTGGGCTTTCAGGATGCGCACGCGCATTTGAGACGGCTGTGTCAGGATGCAATCGATCTTGGAGAGGCCCTCGATTATCGGGGTGCTTACAACTTCGAGGTAGGACTGACTCATTTTGTTTGGCTATCGCGATATCATCGTGACAGTCCCGACGCATTTCATGCAACTGAAATCGAGTAATCCACTTAGGTTGTAATCTGGACCCTGGCATCCCGAAAGCCTCAGCCTTCGGTTTATATCCGGTCGCTTCTCCAAACCATTATTGTCCAAGACATGAGAGTTCTCGGACATGTCCCGGTCAAACGTTTCTTGTACGATGATCTTGCAGAGCTGGTGCTTCCATCAAGTCCTCTCCTTCAGGCGGACATGGATAGCGTCGAACTGCCGTCCGATCCCCGTTTCCGAATCGCCCAGCACATGGACGATTTTGTCAGACGGTTTGCCCAGGTTGGATCGCCCCATGTCTTCGCAAAAGAAAAGACTTTGCTGATTCAAGGTCCAGCCATTTGTAGATACCCTGCGAAGTGCTTGTCTGAATCGATGCCGCGTCCGTCGGACGGTGTGTCATACAGCTGTTGATTGGGACAACTTACAAATGGAGGTCCGTTAAACGATCCGCCCAGGTCAGGTCAGCTTTCTCACCGTTTACAGGCCGAGGAACTTGATGTGCAGATTCGCAACCTGAGCCGTGAACCCCCGCTTGCACTCCACGGCGGCGAACCAACATTCTCCTACCCCCTCAGCAGCTGGGCCTATCATCAGAAGCTCGGCCAGTTGCGCCTCATAATCCAACTTGGATTTGAACTTTCCATATACGCACCCGAGGAGCTGCCCGGAATGTATTGGTACCTGTCGCATATCTGCTCTACACACCTTGCCCACATCGAGCGCATCCGTACATTCACCATCGCTGCAAGCCAACGAAATCCGACCGCATCAACTGGAAAGACAACCGACCCTGTAGACCGGCAAATTGCCTTTCGGAAATCCCTGCATCTCCTAGAACGCTTAAGGATGCAACTCATCGCTATTGATGCCTTTGCCATCGCCCTCCACGCGCTGTACGTGCTTCTTGTCCGCCATCATGTCTTACCTACCGCATCTTCCGCGCAAGCGTATTCCAGTGAACGATTACGCTACGAACTTCGTATGAAACCTTTTCTTCCCATTTCTCTCCCCGAGCTGGTGCCTTTTGACGAGTACCACCGTGAAGCGATACTCGACGGTGACAGCGACATCACAGTGCTGGAACGCGCCACGAGAGCCATTGCCGAAGCACGCAAGGCGTGGGAAGCGATTCTCGCGAATGGAGCATTCCTGCCCACTCTCGGTGATGACTCGCAGTCGACGATGACCACGCCCAAAGCCATTGAAGAGGACTGGAAACGGGATGTCAAAGATACAATGCGGGCCTGTATTGGCGCCAGCATTGCCATTGAAACCGTCCGAAAGGCTCTCTCCGCTCGTGGGAGCTCGGAGAAAGCCAGCTCGAACGGCCAAGCACGTTCATCGAATGGCCGCGATATTCATCTTCGCGTTGAAATCCCCGAGTCGGGGTCTAAGTTGCGTTGGCATGATTGGTGGATCGTACCGCAAATCTCCCAGCCTCCGGCCAACACGAAGACATGAACTGAGCGGCATCTACGACCATGAAGTCCTGGACAACGTGATGACGCAGCCTAGATGGTCGACCTAGCCGAAGGTGCAAAAAAACGCCAGAGGCTAGCGAACTGCTCTCTGGAAGTTGCACCTGATGAGTCCTCTGTCATGTTATATCGATCCTCACGCATTGCAATTCGATGCGATACCGAGGCAGCTGGAATCCGACCGGATTCGATATTGACAGAAGTGGTGTGTCTGTGCAGTACATTCGACAGTCGGCGCAATTCGAGACTCGCGGCAATCGATCGCTTTCAGATGATGACGACTCACCCCTCGCTTGGACAATATCCCCCCTCTAATGCCGATTATGAGACCACGAATTCCTTAGACGAGGCATAGAAGAAATAGACAATCTACCGTATTTCAATATGCGTTGATATAATTTGACATTGAAACTGCATGATACTTACCGTTACATCTTTGCGTTAGTATAATGGACAACAGCAAGAAGACACGATCGCCGCTGGAGAGGTTGACTCCCTACACTGTACCTGAGAAGACGATGAAGTTGTCTCGTATTTCTCCCATCTTTAGTAACAACCTAGACTCGCGCTTGATCCGCCACGGTTTGTCTGTGTTGGGTAGGAGTACTTTTCCGGAGGATTTACTGGCATCATCCAGCGTGGGTCCTGGGAGATTGATGGATTTTGTCGATCTGACTCGAGCTACCAAGCACGAATTAGGTATGTTCCTCATGTTGGGGGATCGTGCTCTTCTGAGAGTCATTTTGGATGGGTGTGGATTGAAAGGTGGACTTCGGGAGGGATCCGTCATGGCCAGTCCCACGGTAGAGAGAGACGAAAGCTCATTACCCAGACCGATGGGGCAATCTGTGGACGACCCCGTTACTCTCAGTGGCAAGACTCTACAACAATGTCCCATGGCCATTGACAGCATCCTATCGTCCTATCATTCATGTACTTCTCTTCTATCGCAGCGACTGTGGGTCAGACTCGACTTTGCTGGTGTTCATGATCAGAGCTGCCTCCGATCAACCAAAGTCCATCATTCCTCTCCGCGGTCTCGCAACACTTTCTTTCCTAGCGACTAATAATCCGACTGCTTGACTTGTCGTCCAACTCTCTATGCAGCTACCTCCTCTCTCCTGTCTGCGCCAGTCCGCCCGTCTGCCCCTTTCCTCGCCATTGCTCTCCGATCCCCTCTATCACGGGGCGATAAGAGAGAGTCACAGTCTGGCAGGCCGACCGACTGACGCCTGACAGGAACAACACGCAGAGTAAAACAGCGCAAAGCCATGCCTACATACCCCGTCCGACGTCGACCGCGCGAGTGCAAAACCTGCCTCCCCTGTCGTGCCGGCAAGATTCGCTGCGATCGTAATGTTCCCTGCGGCAATTGCGTGAAGCGCAACCAGCCCAACAGCTGTACCTACGGCCGCCCTCCCCCACCGCCGCCCAAACCTGCCGTGATCTCCCCGTCGTCCGCCACTGCATCAACAGCGCAATTACACTCTACGTCATCGTCGTTAGCGTCGTCACGGCCCACAGGGCAGGATACAAGTCGCGAGAATATCTACGGGCTCGAGTCGACAGCAGTGGTGGATCATCCCCGGCAGGATGCTTTGTCGGATACCGTGATCCTTTCCCAGGCGGAATGGGACGAGATCTGCACCAAGATGAACGCGATGGAGCAGATTCTCGCCAGTCTGAATTCGCTTTTCGAGTTCCATTCGGCTCGTCCCGCGCTCGGCGACACCGCTCCCGCGGACGAAACAACGGACCGCGTTCGCCAGGAGTCATCGCCGCAGCCGAAGGGGATCTACGGGTCGAACGTCTTGACAACAGGTGCTGTGCATCTGGGGTCGCGAGCCGCCCTGGTGGATATTCTGGACAAGTCGAAGAGCTCGGAGGAAATAGCGCAGGCGCTGCCCAAGGACGAGCTCCTCGCGGAGTTGGCGCTGGGGAACCAGGCGGCCAGTTATCCGTTCGTTGATCTGTGGTCGTCGGACCCGTTTACATTCAATATCGCGGGCGTGTGCTCCGTATTGCCTGATGATCAACAATGTCGGAGGTGAGTCAGAGACGTCTCTCGTCAAGTGTCACTCCGCGCTCGCTGGCCCTGCAACTTTCCTTTTCGACTGACGGCTGCGCTTGCTGCTGCTGTTGCTGCAGATTCCTAGGCTTCTACAGAGATATAGGCGCCGTGCTATACCCTGTGTTGCCGGATGTTGCCCGCTTGGAGCAGGATATGAACCAGTTGCTGCACAACCGCCTACTGGCGGGCGGGGTCTACCGGCCTGATGCCGATGGGTTGGTCAAGCCGTTTGGCATGAGTTTGGCGTTTCTCAGCCTTCTCTTCGCCGTTCTGGCATCTGGCTCTCAATTGTCGGATTTGCCAGGGAACGAGAGGGAGTTGACGTCGTGGGTATACAGTGAGCTCAATCTGTTTCGCATGTGGTATGCCTCGGTCTTGCTCACGCGTTCCTAGTATCCTGCGCCTATCAGTGTCTGCGAATGTTGAATTATGTATCGCAGCCCACTGTGGAGGTCATCCAGATCCTGTTGATCATCAGTAATGTTCTGTCCTATAATATGAACGCCGGTGCATCTTACACGCTGCTAGGTGAGTCTCGACGCTTGCGTACCTGGCGCATTATTTATCGCTGACACGTGTCGGTTGAAGGCATGACGGAGAGAATGTGTATGGTGCTGGGTTTACATGTCGAGTCCACTGAGTTCTCGCGGGCGGAACAGGACGTGAGAAGAAGAGTTTGGTACGGGTCTTCGAGCCACTCCGCGAAACATTCATACTCACAGATCCTGCAACAGGTGGGCGATGGCGTTCCAAAACAGCCACTTCTCATTGGCGTACGACCGACCGTCCATCACAATGGTTAGCCAGCCAGAAATCCCGTTCCATCGCAAATCCATGCCAGGATATCGGTCCTATTTCGAAACCCTCTGCCGCATCGTCTCCGTCGCTCTGGAGCTGTTGCGCTCGCGCATGCTGCGCGGCCATTCGCACATGCGCTACAATGAGATCCGGGAGTTCCTGCAACGCATCCAGCGGATTCTGACTGAAGCCACGCCGCATCTGCGGTATCGGGACCAATGCTTCACCCTGGCGGAAAACATCGAGCGCACGGAGCTGCGCCTGCACGCCTCGTATCTCAAATCGGTTTTGTGCCGGGTAGCTCTCGATCCTCACGCGCATCTGGACGACCAACGACGGGCGATCATCCGCGAAGAATGCCTGGCTAGTCTGGTGGACACCATTGAGGCCTTTGTAGAATTGCACTCGATCAGTTCCCACAGCTCCCGTTCATGGATCAGTCTCCAGCGGACCATTGCCTCGGCGTTTCTCCTCGTCGCCACCGAAGACGGCCAGTCGCACCCGCGGACCTGGGACCTCGTCGATAAGCTCGAGCTGGTCCTGGCTGACCACGTGTCCGCGGACGGAGCCGCGGACCAGAACAACCGGACAGATTCGGCGAAGCATCTCGCTGCATCCCTTCGATCGCTGCGCGAGATCAGCGCCGCGTTTCGCGCAAGGCAAACCGGCAGAACCACCGACCTCTCGAAGACACCGCCCCCCACGACGACGACGACGACCACCTCTCCAAGTATGCTGACGCCCTCGCCTACATCGATGGATACCAGCCCTGCCGCCAAGCCTCCTCTTCCGAATCATCCGATCCATGGTGATGGGTATATGCGCGATATCCTGGACCGTGTATCGGACGTGATGCTGTTCCCTAATATGGCCAGTGGCACGGAAGTGATTTAGACCGTGAGGTTGGCGTGTTTACTGGCTCTCTCTTCCTCTCTCTCTCTCTCTCTTTTTCACTCACCCGTAGGCGTCAGGATTCATTTGGGCGGGATACATATCATCGGTATCGTTCGGACGGCCATTGTGTTTCTAGCGAGTTATGTTTGGTTATACCCATGTCGAATTCCAGGTCTCTTTCCTGCAAACAAATCGGGCTATCGGAATGGAGCGCATTTAACAGGAGTCTTGTATGGCAATTCCATCGACTTGAGGGATTAGGATCTATATACAGTCCATGTCAGCAAGGCTGGCTCACTGCAAATAGCAAAGCTGGCTAAGTGAATATTGCAAGAGTTGGCGATGATCACTTAATGACTCGTAAGAACAGTACTTGACCATTTTCTTGTGGGAAAAATGGAATCAGATCAGACAACCCCCCTTTCTAGCTGAATGATATATACCGATTGAGTATTGTTGTCGCACGTCGCGCTTTGAGCTGGGAAGAAGAAGTCTCGCATTCTGGCCCCCTTAGGGCATGGTGAGAACAATCGTTGAAAAGGGCCGTACTCCCAGGAGGTAAGATTGGCAGATAAGGAAGACAAGAAGAGAAGACCAGAAGTAGTAAGTAGTGTAGGGAGGGGTCTGTCTTGTAGCTTTAATCCTTTGTATTCTTTCTGAGGAAATTCTACGGAGCCGATATGCTGTGGTACATATACTGTACTGTACTCTGTACTGTACAACCTGTCAGTCAAGCAAGGTTGTGCTCGGCCCTGAATGCATCCACATCCATATTCTCGTTCTGCCTACGGAGTACGGAGTACAGCCTGCTTCTACCCCGGAAAATACAAGAAGGACTGGATGGGAGTGGATGTGAACATCAATAATAGTACGGATGAATACTGTAATTAATCATAATTGTCTTAAGTTATCATGGAGATTGAATGTTCCATGACAGAGCATTTCCCTGAAATGGCACTGACTGTGCTACAGTACCTATTATGTATTGCCTCTGGCCGTAACTGAAGCTGTCTTCGATCGAAGGTCGATCTCGCATCCGAGCATGAAGCGTGGTCGGCTCCGAGGGAAAGTTTCTCGGGACTGGATCTGCATTCTAGACAGCCCGTCAGTCCATTTCCCACAATCGATCGGCGGAGTTAGGGTTGGAATTTGTATCTCCGGAGTGTCCAAAACAAACTGGCAAATTGTTCTGCTTTGAAAGGGGTGCACTGGTAATTTTAGACAGTCCAGTCAATTTCTGGGGTCCCTGACCTTAAGGTCTAGCTATAGCTACAAGTTGAAAGCCAAGGCTCGAGTGTCGACTCTTTGTTCTAGAATTGCTGCTTCTCATCAACCTCCTATGGCCTCTGGCCTACATTAATCTGGTGACGTAATTGAATGAGACGTACATTTTGATACTGCGAAATTACAGATCCACTGTCGGCCCTAGAAAGCCACTTGGGACAGTTCAGTGATCTGATGGTGACTGTCCATATTCCTACATTCTCGCTTTGGAATTGTAGTCTTCTCCAAGCGTGTGATAGACCCACGGGACTACTGGACTAGCGTCCCGAAATGGCGGTCGCAGAATGGACCTGCCCGTGAAGTTTCTTCTTGCACCACGCTCTCAACGAAGTGAGCCAGGTGTGAGCATGGTCGCTGTCGTGATTCAAGGCTGGTGACGAGTGCATTGCTGGCGTGGACAAGGCAGCATCCAAATTTCTTGGACGTCGTAGATGATAAAAGCTCTGAGAACACAGAGGACACCGTGCATCCCAATTGCACACCCAATCATCGATACAGAGCTGATGGAAAATATGCTCGCACGGCAACTGGCGATAGGAAGACTGCGTCCCCACAGACTCTAAGCAGATGATACAAGTATCAGGAATATGGGCTGGAAGTGGTCAGTCTCAATGTCGATGGAGCTGAAGATGCAAGACGACACCGACCTAGAGCCTCTGGCCGGCTGGAGAAGCATGGCATTTGTGCCAAATCCACAATATATTGCTCGGTGGGCTTTGTACACATCGTCGTGATCTAAGAGCTTTTGCACAAGGAGAGATGGAGCATTCCTTGAGTCAGTATGAGGTGATTTGAATTCGTTTTGCTCTGCGGATGCATGCAGACCCTCCATTCATAATATAAAAAAAAGCAATCGCTGATTGGCATATATGATCACCTGATGCTCAATCTGGCCTCGTCGCATGATGGGCAGAACCGTCTAGCTGCGACGCACGTGAGCTAGCCCCCAAGCCAAGGACGGGTATGCAGGATAAGACGGCCCTTGCTCTAGCGCAAGGAGACAAACGTAGCGAGCAGCCAATGGCCATTGTGTACTTGTGCCGCCAGGTTCGGATCACCCGCTTAAAACCTGCAGACCAATCGGGATCAGTAGCAGATCGATAGGCGGGCCCGCCTAGCGCGTCGATCATTCGAAGGATAGTCAACACTGTCCCCAGGGTTCTTTCCCTTTTTCATGCTGCTGTGCAGATGTGCATCCAGTGAGTGCTGTGTTTGTCCACCGGGTCAGTGTCGTCATGGGAAATCAAGCTGCGTCTCGATCACTTGCCGAGGCACAGTCTTCTGTGCGTGACTGCTGTAGTCCTGTGTGTGTCCGATCGGGACAGGTGCCAGAAACGAATATGCTCAATGCGGCTGTTGTTTTCAGTCGAACATTAACATTAACCTTACTACGCTCTATCGCTGCGGCCGCTACTAATACAGGAACGCTTGGACTGCAATTGTCAAAAGATCATAGATTTCCATTGAATAGAAAGATCTGTATGGCAGATTACACAAACAATTACTTGCCCCGGTCCCATTCCAGCCTCGTCCAACTACACCTGCGATCGCGCCTGTTTGCCATCGACAGGACCTGACACTGATGTGAGCCCAGATTTGGTCATTCTTCGACAGACCGGCAGGACCCAGCAGGAGGAGGAGGATTTGGACCTGCATGCTTAGCAGTCGGCGGTTCTAGCTGTCTGATCCTATGATGGCCAGGTACCTAGGATTATGCTAGGAGTGACGACTGTAGACATTCCAATCTGGGCAAACAGAGGAACGATTTGCATTGGACCCCAGCTTTGCATCGGGATCGTACAGGTCGCCAGTCATGTTTTTGCGTTGGGTAATGATAATGATAATCAGAGACGACTTCCCATACCGCTCTTCCCTTGGCTGGATCACACGGACCGCCCGGCGGTCCCCCTCCGTCTTCGCCTGAATGTGTTCCCTTCCGGGTCGTCAGGTTTTTTCGGAGCTACCTCTGAAGTAGGAGCAGATACGACAGGACAGGAAGAAGCAAATAAGGGTCAATCGACGTGCGATGACTAGTGGGCCAAGGAGTGTTCTAGTGGATGAGGTTCCAGTTGATACACAAACAGAGGTGAGTGCTTCCGGGAATGCTATATTAAGTTTCTATAAGATTTCAGTGGCAGCGGGGCATGTGAACGTGCAGATGCAAGACAACAAAAAGTGTCGTGACGTCGATGATCCAATCCGATCCTCGGTTACGACCATTCTAAGGGTGTTTGTCTATAAACACGCCCTCGAAGATCGGGCAGCGTCCAGTGTCTGATTGACAAAACAGACTGACTACAGCCCAGCTCTTGGCAAGTCACCATCCGAGCAAGAACGACGCTTTCTTCTTCTTTTTGCTGAAACTTCTAAAATTCTACGTCGACTTTCTACACTTCAGAGACAGACGCTTGCAAAGTCTACACAATGGGAGGCAAGGAAGCTACCAAAGTGAATCCCTTTGTGGTCAACGACAGAACGGTAGCCATTCATATCACCAGACGAGGATCGGACTGGTATTGGGCAGTCATGTCGATTATGGGTACGACCATGCTGGCTGTGATGGGGTTGAGCTTTTTGAGGCCCGCCAGACATCGAATCTTCTATTATCTTTTCGCCGCGGTGGCCTTTGTGGCCATGATCGAACACTACAGTATGGCGTCCAATCTCGGTTGGGTTCCGATCGATGTGGCATGGCGACGGACGAGTGGTCTGGTGTCCGGCATCAATCGTCAGATCTGGTGGGTCCGATATTGCGGCTGGTGAGGATCTCTCGTTCCTTCCTTAGCTGCAAAGGAAGGACGCTCTTGTTTGACGAAGTAGGTTTTTGGTTTGGCCCCTCCTGTCCCTAGCCTGTCTACTCAGTTGTGCGTCTCCGACCCTCCATATCGGCCATGTTGGATTTGTTCCGTAGCAGATAAGAGTACGAAGCTGGAAGAAAGCGACCAGAATTACAGAAGAGAGCTGATACAAGCAAGGACAAACGCAAAGCTCACAGGAGTGGTAGCAGCCCTCTTAAAGCTGTTTGATGACTGGACTTCGCTAACTCCCCTGCCGAATAAAGACGGGGTCAGTTCGAAAGAATCAGCATTCTCTTCACTTGTTCCGTCGATTCAAGCACCAATTGGATGACCGCTAGTCTGGGATCACCCAATAGTCCGAGTATTTCTTTAATCCTAAAGAAAAGTAGAAGGTCGTATCGTGCTTGAACCCCCGGGCAAAAGGGACAGTCGAAAGCAAAGCGATCTACTCTTCAGGCTGATATTGGGATGACCTGCAGTGGGTCGAAGAGACGACCATACTTGCCAATCATCGTCCTCTCCGATACATAAGATGACGAGGATCGACTTACCATCGAGCACGAAAGATACAAGTCGATCTTTCAATACAGCGGAAGAGACGGTAAAGCCGGGATAAGGTGTTGTTTTCACAACAGGATAGCAGTCACACAAAGTCCTGTTGAAGGACAACCACTTCCCTCCGTCCGAAGCAAATTTTGGGACGATCTCGACTGTCAGCGAGCTACACTCTTGCTCGAGCTTTTCGGCGTACTGCTCTGCGTTGCTCAATTCTAAGAGAGCGTCTCGGGTAGCTTCGTCGAAGCTAACTACCGTGCAGGTGGATGAGATTAGGGCAAGTTGGTCGCCAGGCTGTTATTGGTGCGTTACCCTCGAAACTGGGCACTACTTCCCCGGAGCCCCAGCTCCACCCCCGCACTCTGCAGTTCAGCCACTGGTACCCATTTTCTCCCTTCCGTAACCGTACCCTAGGTATGTATATAAAACGGGTTGCCATATAAACAACCTAACCCAATTTGCTTGAACCTTCCCACCACGACGGGCTCAGCAGGTTGAAGAATCAACAATGCCACCAAAAATCAACAAATTCACAGGCTGCAGTGTCCTTCTGCTGCATCGGAATATCTACCCCAGTCATTTGGAGCTTTATATACGCATTTAAAATGACCACATCCCTGGTTATTGCAATGTTGCTGCGGTCGCCGGCGGGGTGACCAAGGAAAAGAATGACGTCACCAACAGCCACGATCAACCTGACCACGAAGCGCATCAGAATGGCGCCTAAACACCTCATGTGCCTCGAGCGGAATGGACTCAAACTGCCAGGTTCCGAATTGTCGAATGGGTCACTGTTCAAATATTGTTATTCTTTTTTTTCGCCTCCTTTTCCCTTTTCCTCTGAGTTCCTTTATTTTTCATTCTTCTATTCAACTTTCATTTTTAAATAGCTAACGGACACCGTTTTCCAGTAATGCCTAAAGGTCCACCTTCCAAACACGGGAGGAGGTCAATTTGACACTCCTATCTGATATCATAGCGTCTTTCATACGGTATGCCTTGTAAGGCACAATGCTATGAACCTAGGATACTATCTTGGTGAGAAGCATTGGATATCATGCTTGTATCGTGGCGCTGAACCAAGGGGAAATGGCACAGAGGGCAAGTAAAATGGAAGTTCGAATACAACCGCTCCAGACAGTGCTTGTGAAATATATGCATGCAATCAATGTCATAAATCGACTCGTCTGGTCCGACCTGGTCCGACTTCGTCCAAGCAGATAGAGCTACAGCGACACTGAGTGGATGATCACGGATTGTGGGAATATGTACGTACCACTGTTCTGTCAACTGTGTCGAATCTACCGGAAAAGAAACCCCGCGTGATGATTGCCAACGAGCACCCAAAGTCCGCGACGGAAGTAGTTGAATGTCAACCAGCCCTTGCAATCTCGGCGCGATTGGTACATCAGCTGATGGAATAGGAGTCGGCGGAGAAAGTCGTGCGCTCCATGCTTTCGGGGCAACCCTATAGATAGTCTGCGATTAGTCCCATCGCAATATATGGTCATCTTTTATCGTGTCACCACAGCTAGAGTTTGTCCGTACAGGAATAGAATGACAATTATCCCTAGTACGGTAATAGGGACAACCAGGCCCACCGCTAGGGCCACCTGGCCCCCAGCATGAGAACCGCCCTTCGACGAAGAGTTGTCCATCAAGGGGGTTTAAATCCTCAGAAATCGCCGGGGTCATGCTGATGAGTCCATCTTCCTTAGGCTGGGAGGGACTCTCATACTATAAGAACTGACTAGAGGCGGGCTGCGATGCTTCGTGGTTCCGCCTTAGCCGGGGGGAAATATTTCCTCCTGCTGCAGCAAGCCAAGAACAATGTAGGCCGCCAGAAAGATGAATAAACACGACCTCGAACAAGCTGCAATGGAAGCTTCGAGAGATTTCTTACCTCTGCCCCGGAAGGGATGATATCGAACTTCTCCAAACATATATCCATGGCGGGCCGACTCCCAGAATCTTGGGAATTTGGAGTTCGAGTTCGAAAAATGGATTCTCCAAAGCGGTGACTAGGCATCCGCAATTATGAAAACAAGGTGATAAAGGACACCTCCATCCCATTCTAAACTCGGAAAATCCAAGTATCCTTGAAGATGCTCAACCCTCAAAGATCTGCGTCTCCTGCACGCACAACTTCCAAGGGAGATCTCCGTACCGCACATAGGCGTGTTAGCCAATTTATAGTCCTTCAGACCGCACGATTGCGAAGACATCACTGAGTTTCTGGCTAGCGCAGCACAATCGGCCGCGACATTCCATTTACAGATTCTTAAACGGACATTCTACGGATTGGAAGCTGATTTGCTCCGATTTATCCTCAGTTTTCAAGGACTTAAGGAGGTCTACATTCATGTAGCTAACTTGCCCTGAAGGCGCCCACACAGAAATATGGCATGGGATCTTCCATCATCAATACTCGCTAGTGTATTATGAAAGACAGACTTCACTATGACAATGACTACCTGACTGAAGAAGACGATTATCGCCACCAACTGAACTTAGAGGACCTGGGCATAAATTGCGATCAAGGTCGTGGATGCGGGTCTTTGACGGCACGTTCACTTTGATTGGCTGGAGAAGGATAGCAATTGTGCTGGAGATCAAGAGTTTTAGGCAGGTAGAGATTAAGCATTCTTTGAGCGAGTCTGCATCGATTAGCTGCTTTGCGAACGAACTAGGCATCTAAACATGGGAGATTGCCGTGACAGACAACCTTTCCATTGGCATGATCTGCCCAGGAGCCCCATGATTGGATGACGGAATAACGCGCACGAGGAGCTTTCTCCAGACTAGGACGGCTACGCAGGATAAGACGGAATAAACTCCACGGTATCAGCCAAAGCATTCGAGCCGCGCCACAACATGATTAGAGGGCTTGCTGGCGATTGTGCAATTTTGAAGGGTGTATGACGTCCGCGAAGCAATAAGAATCAAATCACCTCAGGCTCGCTCAAGGACTCAAGGAATGCTCCAACTCTCCCTGTGTAAAGCTCTTCAATCACGATATAAACAAAAACCACCGAGCAATATATTGTAGATCTGGCACCCCAGCCAGGCGAGAGGGGGCTCTATGTCGGTGGCTTCTTGCTTTATTATAATTCATTTCTTTATCAACGATAGCAAAAGCAGACGTGTCTCCAGGGTGATTCAATCATAGACAACTTTACGTCACGAAATGGCGGCCAGCGAATCGTGCTTCCCGTGGAATTTCTTCTTGAGCCACGCTTTCAAACAAGTAAGCCTCGTGTGAATATGGTCGCTCTCGTAGTTCAAGGCTGTTGACGAGCGCATTGCTCGCGTAGACAAAGCAGGATTCAGTTTTCGCAGATGATAAACGGTCTAGGGACAGAGAGGACACCGTGCATCGATGCAAGGCTGATAGAAAACATGCTCGCACGGCAACTCGCGATAGGGCGACTCCATCTCCAAGCAGATGACACATATATCGGGAGCATGATCTGGAAGTGGTAAGTCTAGATATCGATGGATGGAGTTATTGGCATATGGTGGTAGTATACCTGGCAGGACGCGAGCGATCTCCTGTCGTGACTATACATTGTTCAATATCAACTTGCTATACGTACAGAGGACGGCGTTTCCCTTTACTAGGCCAACTTTGGTCAGTCTGTTAATTTTTCAATTTACTCGAGAAAAGCTATACGTTCATCAAAAAGGAACGGGATTGTAAAGTGTCACCAACCGGCTGGGGCTATTGAAAGCACTTTCTCTAACCCCAGTCATAGACCTCGATTTCTGTAGTATCTAGATGTACATTTCATCATTTTACATGCCAGATCAGCGTAGCTTAAAGACATTTCAGAAGATCTATGACAAGCACGAATTGCACAACAAACGTTCGAGACTTGAACTCTGGCAATTTGACATGTAGCGATGCTTGCTATCTTGAGTCGGTCGCGACGAATGGGCTCGGTCGCTCGACCACCATCTTATTCCACCACGTCTTGATGGCGCTAACGGTGTCGTGGATGTAGTGGGTCTCAGTCGGAGGAGACTGCTGGACTATACATGTCGATGGGATGTAAACTACACGTGGACCTCTCAGACAGTAGAACTTGTGGCGACAGAGCGGGCAGCTGGCGTCTTCATTGCAGAGCCAGCGATCAATGCACGGTAAATGGAACAAGTGCTTGCATGGGAGCAGACGGTAGGAGGATTCGAGCCCCAAACGCTCCAAGCACAGAACGCATATGTCGGGAAGAGTACCTGATTTCGGTTAAGTAAAGATTTTTAGAACGAAACCTCGATAAGTGTCATGCCGAAGGACATACCGACTGCCCACTCTGGAGGCCCAAGAAAGAAGGGCATTCCAGACATGCTCAGCTCTTTTCGGGTCAGGCCTCCCCTCTCTGTCGGTCGAGGCATATATAGGTAGTAATCGGACATTGTTTGGGAAACTGGTGGAGATCAACCGCCGAACTCGAGAGGGCGTCCGCCCTTTTTCATTAAGAAGCATGAAGAGATTCGACACAAATGAGTTTGTCAATATTTGCATAGCAATAGGTCCTTGCATGCGGACTTGAAAACAAGCTCACCTCAGATTTGCCGGTACTTCGGATCGAGCGGAGAGAACGGCTTCATTGCGCCGTGAGGCAACTCGTCGCTCCAGCTGATGATGGACTTTCTCTTGTACTATCTCATCATCTTGGCCGGGACTGCTCTTGTGATCTTTTCATGCTGTGACTTCCGACGACTGACTGTCTCATTCGAGAAACTGTGCTCAACAGGGGCAATCTTACTTTCTTACTACGCGTTTACTTGGAAATGATGATATCAACAGTGTCAATCCTCTTTCATTGGCTTCATCCGTCTGGAAGAGAGGACCAAGAATTCTATGGTCAACATCTATGGTCACGGCTAGATTTTAAAACCGGATTGGAGAATAACATCACTGGCGGTGGCCGGTAACAATACTCATATGGAATTAAGCTACATTTTTATGACAGGTGAAACCAATTCATGAAACTGCCACTTAGATGGTGCAAGCGACCCAAGGAGAGAAATTTCGGCGGATCACCCCTAGTCCGGACATAACGTTATTACCTGCTTTCTGTAAGTCCCAATCGACCATAAAGAAAAAGCCAACAAACTTCTACGATTGGTCTCCGCGTGTTTATATACAACACTTTCAGCCCACATCCCCAGCCGTGGCGCCAAGCCCAACTAAAGGAGACCTTTCGAACTCTGGTGGTGCTCATGGACAATAAGACTTTCGGTTGAGTAGAGCAAACGTCATTGTTTTTGCTCTTCAGAGACAACGGGCAATCCTGCTTATGTCTCAGTATTTCTTTCTAGGCCTCTGTTCCACCAGGCAGCTAGCGTAGGCACTCTCTTCCCATGCTTTTGATTTTGGTTGCAATTGATTGACGGCAACGGTGTAACTGATGGAGTAGAATGCAGTACTGCTTCGGGAAGCCGCGGTTTCAATCTTTACTACAGAAGAAGATAAACATGTATCCAGAAAGTGTTCGCTAATTCCATGTCTCCGATTTACTTGCATTTCTCATATCTGATGTTGAGAGTTCTTACCTCCCCTCACCATACTGATCTTCGCAACTGCCCGCAATTTGCTTGTGGCTGGGTATGAGCTAAAAGGAAATTGTGTCAAGCATGCAAGTAAACTCCCACGAGGATCTATCATCTGTGTTGCCATGCTTTATTAAGATCCAAATAATAATAAGGATTTCTGAAATGGAATTACCCTCCTAGATTTGTCCTTGCAAAATGCTACCTGCAAGCATCCTTGCGGGTACAGGCGGGTCAAGCCGTAAAAGTGTGTCCCTCTGGGGGTAAGTTCAGCGCGAACAAAGCGCCAGCCAGATCTCCAGGTGAAGGTTGCCCGCAATGGAACGTCTTGTCGGATTTGTCCGGCAATCATGGTTTTCGTCACTGTTTCGACGGAGAAGAAAAATTGGAAGACACAGAAGAAGCGCGGGCTGGAAAGGATCATTGGATGGGTGTGGGGAGAAGGATAGCCAAGAACCCAGGAAGCTCTTCTCCGCTGGTTCCGTGTTATCCAGCCTTCCCCTGCCTCGAGTCACGAGGACGGGACCACGATATTCACCTGCTGGAACAGAATCGGAAACCATCGTGAAGATTCTTAACGTAGAAGAGGCCATCTGGGGTAAAGACCTGGTGCTCAACAAGCCGTCATACTGATCGTTTGACTCAAGCAACACCACTTCAATCGGATGACAGGGACCGCTCTCAACCATGTAAAGACTTAGAACTCAACCTCGACTACAACAATATGCAAATTCTCTCAGCTCCGGCAAAAGTTCCGAACTTTGATCTATCTATTGTTCCCCTATCCTTCTAGTAACAGTCTACAAACACAAGAACAATCCGAATCTAGCACAGACGACTCCTTTGCTGTTCTAAGCGAGGTTTCAGCTCCCGAACCAGTGAACCGAGAAGAAGATGTCCGGATTAACCACCTATACCTTGAGGAGGCACTGTCTTGTACTGGGTCCGATTTGTTTAGCTGCCTAAGTGAAGTCGCTGCGCCAGAACCAGTGCAGAACTGGAACAGCAGATTCGCTCCTCGTCGTGCGAGCCTCGACAACTTCACGAAATTATCTAGAAAGAGGTATTCACTTTGAATCTGCTCGTCCAAGATTTTCTTTGATCCTCTATCGATGCCTCACTTTGAACGATGTGCGGCCATTCAGTCCCTACCTAAAAAGAAAGTCTGCACCTGTATTTTCATCACCATTTCCACAATGGCGTCAAAGATTCCCCGGATCATCGTCCACGTTTGTCAAGAAAACAGAACCTTTATACCACAATCTCCCCGAATTTTGAATCTGTTGTGAAATAACGAATAGAGAAGTCAAACCTCGACTTTAAATACTAGGTTTGCTTGTGCATCACGTCATATGTCTTTTACATGAACATTCCGCTGGATATCTTTAATAATTCGAACTGGGTGAGCCATCACTACAGACTCGAGAATAGGCCATCCGAGGGTATCGTGAATCATTCATGCTATGTAACTATCTTCTATGTTTTGCAACATGTATAAATAAGCAAGTCTGAACTGCATGAGCTGCGCATATCCTGACCTGGTATATGCAGCATATGCGCTCAAAAGAAGGCCTTGCTCTTTCATACAACCTATGCCTTTTTCTCCCGTCCTGCAAGAATCACGGTAATGATCCCCTGATCCACTTAAGCTAACACATACTCCAAACGCTGAAGTCGGGAAAGAGGGGAAAATGTTCATATCCTGAAGCTGCAATCGAGGTTTGTTGCGGTACATCCCCTGGGGCTTCCGTATAGCATCTCGAACAACCCGGAAGTCAACGGCGGCACACACTGAGCCCTGCCACTCCAAAGCACATCAACCCCTGACATTCTGCATCTCTCTTTGACGGCCCACGGCTTGTTTCCAGGTTTTCTGCCTGCTGTCCTCCTTACTCCGAAATGTCTACGTGCTCGGCATATTTGATGGCCGGTCCCGAAGGTGTGGCGTTGGCTGCTTTACGTACCAGCGAGTGAAACACTACATTGTCGGGTACGAGACGAAATGAAAAACTAGTAATAGTAAGACCACTTTAGCGGCATCTTGCAGGTCGCATCAGTATCATCTTAAATATATAAATATTGCATAGTCAAGCTTCTAGGGAAAACAAGATGCTAATGGTGATATGTGGCTGATTCTTGTGTCCTTCTAAAATTATCTCTATGCGAAGTGAATCTGTAGCTTTTTGCAAGCCGTAAAGGCCAATAAAACAAAAGGCGTCGATGGCATGACTGGTGACAAAGAAGAATCGGTCTAGCTGTATGCTTCGGCCCAAAAACATTCAACATCACAACGGCCTCAATATGAGGGGAAGAAAGCGCAACTGGACCAGGACAGCGACTCCATCCATTTCAATACAGCGTCTTCGAGAACTGAAAGAATATGACTTCGCTTAAGGCAGCCAACCCGGAGAGCGTATCTTGGCAATCAGAGCTGTACAGCGTAAAATCGTTGCATCCTCAACCAAAGCACGCAGGTGTTGAAAAGCCGCTAGTCCACTTCAAGCTTCCAATCTCCACCACCAACATAGCCAACGCGGTGACCACGGTGGTGCTTCCGTAGATATAGGCATGCAGTCGTCTTGTATCAGACAGCTCGAGAACCCAAGTGCTCACGGTGGTCAAACATCCGCAGAATCCATCCATCACTCCCTGCAATACCTGGCAGCCTGCGTAGCTTCCTCCTCCGAGACCGGATGATCCGAGTGGCGCATGCTGGAGTGAGAACGCCATTCCCAGAATCATAGTGCCACAAACGTTAACGACAAATGTTCCAAGAGGAAAGGAAGGTATCCGTCGATTGAGCTTCATAGATATAAAGAAACGGACTAAGCAGCCCACTGGAGCGAAGGCTAGAGAGTAAAGAATTTGACCGCGCCAGACATCGGCGCTCCACAAGGTATTTTGAAGGGGATACTTGGGTAGCACAATCGCTAAGCAAATGATCGCGGCCCACTGTAACGGAGCGATAATCGCCACTAGCGGATCCAGACCCTTTCGTAGAAAGTGGGATCGTATCGTTGGCATCCAGGAGGAGGTCAGAATAGCTAAATGCGCCCCAATAAACAGCGCGACCATGGACAGGCCAGTCTCAGTGATCAAAACTGCCAGCAGGGCCATGACTCTGAATCCCCCATTCGGAGTCTTGGTGATTGATCGCGGGCCAGTCTGGAACATTGTAAGTTCGGCATATGGGCCCAAGGGGGTCGGAAGATTGTCTGATATCACCAGAAATGCATCCCGCATGAACGTGGAGAAGGAAGTTAGGCAACCACAGTACCCCGCGGTGAGACCAACATACAGAGGAATGGTCTTTTTGTGGGCAGCGACGTGAGCCTTCCATACCTTCACATTCTCGGTCTCCGAGTCGGTTGTGCTGGTCTGGGTTGTACCGCTGCGAAACAGCTCATGGTCTTCACTCAGGAAACCCATAAAGAGGCTGCCCGCAAAATTTGCCCAGAGCGCGCTGGTCGTGACGGGTGCCCCAGGGTAGAACGTCAGAGTCTCAATAACAAGTCGAGTCAGAGTCCCCAGAGTCGAGAACAAAATGAGATACGAAATCATGAAAATTTTGGTCCGCAGTGCAGCCTTTTGATGCTTTTTCAGTGAAACCGATCGCTCGAGGCTTCCACGCCCATGATGTGGTATGGCTTGCTCTTCCTGTCGTCGCCGAGCGTTGCCCAAACTGTGAGATCTCACATTGTCCAGATATTCATGGCTCCTCACCGGTTTCTCGGACGGATCAAAGACAGGGGCCGGTGCTGCAACCTCGTTGAGGTTACTCTCTGCCTCCGGAAAATAGTATTTGTCTCCAAGCTCAATCGAATTTCCAGCGGATGTGCATGGAGAAAGCTCATCTCCCTCTCTGCCACGGGGAGGAAAGACTGCTCGATTCTTGCTGTCCGACATGCCTTGAATGTCTTGATGTTGCTCGTAATTCACTGAAGGCGTCTATTTCGCCCGGGGGGGGACCCGATTTTGTTGTTGTTCGCTAGAGTGGCATGGAGCCTGGTTGCACCTTATCACCGAAGGGCGATAAGCTGGATTCGGATCGCCCGGCCCGTCTTCTGACATTCCCGAAACTGTGTGAATGGTGCAGCACACTTCACGTACGAGAGACTGTCCTCATTTCCAGTACTGATTTCACGCCATTTGCTATAATCCGCGGAATGCATGCAGAAACAGAAATGGTGGCCAAATGGAAGCCCGAACAACTCGTCTCGCGGCAGGAGCATCGAACCGGGCTCGCGCTGCGCTGCTGAATAGGCATTTATCGAACGCTTCTACAACACCATGTACTTTTACTACTGGGTCTTTCACATGTCGTTTCTCTGGGCTGGGTCGGCTGTCTTGGACGCAAAGTCTTCGGGTTGTCTACAACGGACAGAATCAATACATTCGACGAACAATTCGTATATTATACAAATTTTGGAAAGGGACACTGTCTGTACGCAGCAAAACAGAAAAAAGATCATATGAACTCTAGAAAAGAACCATGCCCTAGTACAGTACTTATTGTAGTAAGCTCTATTCCTTTAGATTGTTTCGCAGTCGCTCATGCAGAAAACACATAGTAAATCATCTGGTTCTAACCACAATTAGGTCCAATCATAAACAATTCAATTCTGACCATGGTTAGATTTCAATAACAATTAGGCTGAGACGTAAGTTAAATGAGCTATATTGGACAATCGATGTTGTCGCTAGAGCACGGCCCTCATCACCTGACACACCATTCCCGTTAGGGTAACAGCAATTGTAAGAATGACAATGACGATAGAAGAACCAAAGCATGATGATGTACAGCCAATCATGTGTACAGTACCCTACGCCTAGTTCCTGCCGTCGGACTCTTCGCTTGACCTGCTTACGAAGACACTCAGTATGCATCCTCTCTGATGCTAAGCTTGATTGACAACTAGAATAATGAAGCGTCAACGCGTGGGGATAGCTTGCGACAAGTGCCGTCTGCTCAAAGCCAAGGTGTGCCGGCTCCCTTCCATTTTCGATATTCGCAGACCCCGATACTGAACTGACCGATGTGTGTGAGCAACAGTGCGACGGGCAGCAACCCGTATGTGCCCGCTGTAACGGTTATGGTTTCCGCTGCAGCTGGTCGGGAAGGAGGCGAGCGACTCGCGACAGCAAAGGTGATACCAGCGTTCTCCGGGTCGATGGCGGTCCTCACCGCTCGCCTCAGTCTCTGGGCTCCCCGTCCTCCGAGACAGACAAGGACTACTTGCCAGTTTATCGCCAGGCCGTGCAATCGTACGAAGCGTTGATCAAGACGTTCCAGCCCCAGTTGGACAGTCCTCAGCGAGCGGCACTGGATATCAATCTCAACAACATCCGTCGGCAGCTGCCAGCGAACATCACTGTTGAGTCTCCCTATAATCTCTGTGCGGTACCCGCACCGGATGACAACGACGTGGATTCGCCTACCTACGTGGGCAAGGTGAGCGATATTCACTTCATCCATGCTGTACGCCAGTGTATGCGGGACCGCAATACCCTTGACGTGGAGGATACGGGTGGCCAGAGCTACGATCAGACGCACATCCCCGAGAGTTTGATCGCGCTGGGCCATCCATTGCAGTTCCCGTCACGGGAGGAAGCGGCTCATTTTCTGGAAATTTACCTATCGACCATCCATATCGCCTACCCGTTCTTGTGCAAGTCCACCGTGCTGGCAGAATTCCAGAAGCTGTGGACTGAGGACTATGAGAAACCACAGTGTCGACCCTGGCTTGCCCTGTTCAGTAAGACCATATAAATCACCGATGCGCCGGTTCTTTAGTGTGACGTTAGTGATATTGACCTTGTCCTAGATTTCATTTTCGCCATTGGGTCCTATTACACCTCATTTCCACACGACGAAGAGGGAGACCAACGGCATTACCGGTATTTCGAACAAGGGCTGTTCTTTTCCCGTGAGTTGGGAGCGACGTGTACTCTGACCAATATCTGTGTTTTGTTGGTGCAGTGCTTTTTCCTGCTAGCGGTCTGCCAGACCGACCGGTAAGTAGATCATCTTTTCTGCAAAGTTACGGACTGCCTCATGCTTATTGTTGACTTCTGGAACAGATGCTGGAACACGCTGGGCTTTGCAATTCGCATGGGACAGAGCATTGGCCTTCATGTGGAATCGCCGTCCCGTCACGACTCGAAAGTTCTGTGTGTCGCGGAGCGCGAACAACGGCGACGGACATGGTACTCCCTGTATGTTTTGGATCGGCTGTTGGCCCTGCAACTGGGCCGACCGATGGCCATCCATGAGGCAGATTTCCAGGTTGAACTGCCATCCCGATCAGACCAGTGGGCATTTGGTTCCCATGGCGACTACAAGATCGAGGGGGGAGAAAACCCCCTTGCGCAGGCCCCGAGGATGGATTACTTTGTCCAAGTGATCCGCTTCTCGCACATTGTGGGCTTGACGATTCAGGAGCTCTATCAACCGACCCAGATTGACCTGTCTGCGGATCGAATGCTCTACAGTGCGTCTTCACTCGACCAGCGCTTGGCTGAGTGGAAGTCCAGCCTCCCGCGACATTTGCGGTTCGATCTGGGACATACATTTGAGAAATCCATCACCTTTAAGCGACAGGTTTGTTCATCCTCCATTTTCATTCACTTCTTACTATTTACGGCCAAAGACTGAGGTGAGCCCAGCGCAACATGCTTGCAGTCAAGTTTCATCACCTACGCGCCCTCATTCACCGTTCTTTTCTCTGCTTGCCTCTGCTACAGATGAACAATAAACCGTTTATGGACCTCCTTGTTCAAGAGAAGCAACGGATCACCAAGGCAGAGTGGATTTGCATTTCAGAAGCTCAGCAAACAGCTCACCTCCTTCACAATGTTGTCGATGAAAGAAGCTTAGTTCAGGACTTCCCATGGTGGCAGATGATTTCCTGCCTGATCTGCGCCAGTTCCATTCTCTTTGTTGCTGAAGCTTTCTATAGCAATAATGATCTAGAGGAAAGGGAAGCCTCGCCCCAGTCCCTGCGGGAGGATGCGGAGATGTGTCTAAAAGTATTTGAAGCGCTGAGTGTTAATTCTGCCGCTGCTCGAAAGGCAGTCAGCATTTTGAAAGGTTTATCACAATTGAAGTCATTGACAGGAGGTACTGTGAAATTTCCCCAAGGATCCTCTTTCTGCCTGTGCTGTGACTCATCTCGCCGTCCCTAGCTCTGCGGCACATTCCATCGGCCGCTCCGCCCGTCCCCTACGCGTTGGCGGAACACGTCTCCGTTGCTTCTCCCACCACCACTTCCGTACGGTATCCTATCGAATTGGATCTGGGACCATCAGTCCAACCATCCGACCTCTCAGCCGACATGTTGTCCTGCGAATGGCCCAGCGAAATTTCCGGTGCCATGGAGTGGTCCGCTCGGTTCCTGGACTATTCCCATCGACAAGGAGCATACAACCCCCAGAATGACCAAGGGCTGTAGACGTCCTTTTCAACACCACGGTCGCCTTCTGGATTAGTTTTCGTCACTGCGTGTGAACCTGGCCCAGTTTCGGCTTGCCGTAGCCGCCACCCCGCCCCGCTCAACCACCCATCGCGCCCTTCATTTTCCCCGTTCTGTCTCGGCAACTTCTCTTTCAGAGGAGCCTGGCGGATGTGCCGTTTGCCAGAGAGTTGCGCGGGTGCTAATGATCTGCACAGTTGGGAAGCAGGAAACTGCGGCTCCCTATATGTGCAGCTCCTTATATGAGAGTCCCGCTTGTTCGAACTATGATGGAAATGACCCGACTAGATATCAAGGTTAAGAGGTGGGTTAGAACTGCAAGGTAATGGTGTGGCTGGACCTGGGACACCAAAAGAGCTTAGGATAGGCGTCTATTAGATCACCTGAATGCATCAATCCGACCCAATATGCCCTTTCATTGCTTGAATTAGATCCGCTATCCAAAGATAAAATACAATATCAACAGTATACCCCTAACCCATATTCTGCTGCCAGATCTGGACCGACCCGCTAAACGTACGTTGGTGCGGTAATGGAATATACACGTTTACTTCTTTTCCGGTGCAGACTGGAGGAGTTTTCTCCGTCGGAACCGTGTTACCCGAAGTTTTATATGCCACCGAGTCGCGATACCTGTCACGTGGAACAAGAGCATTTCAAAAATGGTGAACTCTAAGAGATGCTCATTTCTATCCATTAAAGGATGGATTCACCCACTGGCACTGTTCTAACCGCTCTGAAGCAAAGATCAAATCCATTCGAAGCCTCAACATTCTCTCTCGAATTACGAAATGTGCAAATTTTCTCATCTTCGGCGACAACTACGACTTTACTTCTGTGATCGGTTTAAAGATACTCCTTGCGACAGTCTCGGAACCCCAACACAGTCAGACTCCGGCACTGAGGATCTCTTTGCCACCTTGAGTGAGGTGGCAGCTCCTGAGCCGGTCAATCGAGATGAAGAAATGGAGAGTAACCACATCTATCTTGAGCAGACGCTTTCTTGGAGTGGATCCGATTTGTTTAGCTGCCTGAGTGAAGTCACAGCCCCAGGACCTGTACAAAACCGAGACAAAGTCGACGATCTTTATGCTTGCTTGCCTTAGAACAATGAACGCATTTTTGAGACGACGCATTTGCAAATCTCGCCAAGTTCGTCCGGATAGAGATCTTGTCGCTCGTTTCGCGCTCTCAAATTGGCCTTCACTCGCGCAAGAATTCGCTTGGCCGGCTGGTGCTGCGTATCTCCCGGCAAATTCTTAGCTTTTCATGTAAGCGAACTGGCTGGCAGACTTAATGCTGATAATGCAATGACCTGTTCTGCCAGTCCTCATACTCTCCATACGGCGAGAGTGTCTCTACTGCTGCGAGCGGCGTTGTATCCAAAACCTCCCTGTGAGTGTGAAAATAGCTCATTCTTCTTCAGTGATGGAGGAAAACTGAGGGATTGTCAATTGCAAGTTCCATTGACTTGCAAGATTTAAAAGAATGATTGCAGCTCTTGCCACCATTACATGGATATTCAAGTAATCAGGAGATTGGTCGTAGATTGTGTCTCTTTGACAATGATCACTCCGACCGTTCCAAACTCCTCGTTTGGTTTGGAGCTAGAGTCGGCTACTATAACTCCTACTAGAGCAAAATTTCGAATGCAACACGCACAATTTCCAAGCTGCGGTTGAGATTCAAAGGCCAGTCGCATCTGCGGAAGGTAAAAACTCGACCAAAATCCCCTGGCTTAAAGCCCAAACAGACAACGAAATCACATAAGGAATGATAAAGAAAAAGGAAATCCAGAAAAAGGGTCCTCAAGACGATTGCAGGATAGTTCTGTGTCTAGTTTTTGTAATTGTTTTGTAAAATGATATTTTCTGACATGAAACGCTGAGGATTGAACATGGAACAGCTATGCACTGCTGAAGAAGATGGCCTGCACTGTCACATTGTCTCTCATGGTCTTGCTGGTTGGTGTGTCGACAGTGAGAACCCCAGTGAAAAGTTGGCGCTGGCTGCCGCCAAAGGCATTCTTCACCAAATGAGTGGCGGCATTGTCACCTTCATAGACGAACCACTCTGGCTTGACCTTCCAGTACTCCCAGAAAGAGATTCCCTCTGCATGTTTGAGAGCATCTCCTCCGCCAACTAAGATTGGAGTGCCACTTCCGACCTCTGCAAGAGTACCGGCTTTGACGACTTCAATCCACTTACAGCGTGAACGGCACTGTCGCTAGAGAGATGGTTCCACAGACCATCTGAAGCCATGATGAGAAATTCCCTACCCCGCAGCTTGAAACTCTTGACTTCGGGCGACATGGTGCCTGGTGTTGGCTTGCCGGAGTACTCGTTTTTGAGCCTTTTCACTACGTGCTTGGGCCACTTCCGGCGGGCGTCACTAAATGCTCGGGTGACTGCAATACCAACGTATCGGGCGCAGTCTCCATTGTGTTTGGTGATCAAGCCCGTCTCCACAGGGTGCAGCGCCTTCACACGCTCCACCTTGGATGGGTTGGACGCAGTGTGATCTGTCAACAAGGGAACAGAATCCCATCTCGATGAGTCTCCTGTGGTAGCACGACGTCCGAGGACAGCGCGGGAGTCACCGGTGTTGGTGATGTAGATTATAGATTTGGCTGGGTCGTACAAGACAAGCAGCGCACAGGCTCCAGCATAGCATGGTACCAGACGGGCTTGTACCTCCGCGTGAGACTTGGCATTGTCCAGGGCAGAGACGCCATCTGCGGAGATCTCGTCATCTAAGTTTTGGAATGCGGATATGATCGCTCCCTCAATTGTACTATCTGAAGAGGATGATTCGAAGTGGGCGCGCAGAGCACGTTCCACATATGGAATCAACAAGTGTGCCAAGACATTGGCTGTATGAGGTCCACTGTGCGATAAGTCGATATATCAGAGTCATTTACATGGTTAGGTCGCATGTGGATCTGCAAAGAATGATTTGCTACTCACTTGTGTCCATCATAGATGCCCCAAGACTGCCAATTTGTCCCCTTTCCCACATCAATGCTAGAAGACACCATGACATCCTCAATAGGATTATTGCTCGCCACTTACACCGTGTCACAGTGGGAAACAGCACCAACTTCACCGGCTGAGAATTTGTAGCTGGCTTTGCCTTCCTTAATCTTGGTCGTTGCGCCCTTGACGTCCAGGACAGGCATGGAATGGAACTTCTAGTCCAGACCTGGTTTCTGTGAGCCTGTGTTGTATGACATGGCTCTGTTGATGGGTGGTCAATCAATCAAACTCAAATATCTTTCGTACGCATCCAGAAGATGTGGAAAGTTGGTCCATCTTGTCAACATTTATCTTTACCACTTTATATACCATCAAGATACCATGTAGATATTTTCTTGATCACACCCAAAAGATGCGGGGTATAACCACAATACAAACATTGGTATAATCTCCAGAACAACTTCACTTGTGCCCTAATTCAAATGTTCGAACAGTCGTGACCATGCTGTCTTAGTCTCATTGCATGACAGTGAATTCTTGTTGCGACAATTTTTTTTGGATAATACTGCTTTGCAGATCAAATTGCAAGTCCACCAGGATCTTGTTAGACCAAGGCGGATATCCGGGTCTGGATCATGCAATTGCCGTATCAGCCCTAGATACGGATGGCATCTCGAGCCAAATCTATGGTGTCTGATAGAGACGGGTGATAATCCCGGTCCTAAACTTCCCGTCGTCTCAGCCTCGAAGAGAGCTTTTCTAGGATATCTGGAAGGAGACGTCGCTCTAAATAATTGCTTTTGTTGTTGAGCCAACTAGAGGAATTTGCAGCTTTCCAGCCCCTACCATATTCACGACGGTCCCATGGTGCCATCATTTGAGGGACTACTTTGCAGCAGCGTTAACAACCCCTGGATAATTGTCCTCATCCCTCGATGTGGCAAGTCATTATAGCAGGATAATGACTTCATGACTTCAGCATCTGCCTGAATTGTCAGCGAAACTGGAGCGGACTGATCCCACACGGTATTTGTCTGCGGACAACCTAGGATACTGCTTCTGAATCGTCGGCGAGCTATAGTGGCAGAACGTTTCCGACTCAGTTGCTCCATTGGACCATTCCTTGGCTCCCGGATGATTCGGTCAAACTGCTTTTAGGGTTATCGCAGGAGTAGTTACAGGTGGTTTGAAAGGCTGAAGTCAAGAGAGACGATCTGAGGATTAAACAGGGTGCCTCCATGATATGGAAGCTTTCATTACCAGCAAATCCTGCATGCGTAACCTTTATATTTTCAGTTTTTCTGATTAGCTCCGAAGAATAGACTCATATCCAAGTCGATGGTATTCAGAAATCAATAAGATGGGAAATGGTAAGGACTTCAAGCTCCTACTTTGGATACCAGCAGCTCAGCCTTAGTCACCCCAGTTCCATGCCCTTGGCCCATTATTCCCGCAACGGGTGTCAATAAATTGCAGAGTTTCAATGACAAACATCTCGTCAAATACACTAAGCCTCCGATCAGCCCACCAGCATAGAAGACAAATCAGATGCGTAGTTGCCACCGAGCCCTATAAGGCACCACTCGGCCCAGACACAAACAAATAGACAATACCTTCATTTCAGTATGTCCGGGCCTCGGCATCAATGTGTATATTTTTCTGCGATTTCCAGGCCTCGTTGAAATGTTTTACGAGACTAATGGCAAATCTAAGATCCCATCAGAATGTGGCATCAATGGGTTAGATGAGTACTCCTACCGACGGTCCTTGTTCTGGCCGCCCAGCGCCACTTGGTTCGCTTGTTTGCCTTCCGGGATCTTGTAGGATCGATACCAATTTTTAAGTGACTCCAAGAACCCCGGTAAGTAAGTGTCCACATCAGATATGTCGTTCAGCTTGCTAGCCAGGGGATCGGTGACATCGATAACGACGATCTTCCAGTCGGTTTGTCCTTGATCTATTATAGCAAAGGCACCCAATACCTTGACCGCTTTCACTTGACCGCAAGACGCGATTCCACTGCCAATCTCACATGCATCAAGCGGATCGTCATCTCCTTCAATGCCGGTTTCTTTGTCAATGGCCGTCGGATCTTCCCAGGTCTAGATGCCAACTCGGTAAGCGGGTTCCAGTCTTTTTTTGAAATAGGCCGACTTATCTGGGGAAAGGCTCCATAATTGCAAGGATACCCTTCGAAAGGAGCTATATCCGAAAGGTACCGTGGTTTGCCCCTACTGGTGTCTTGTTTGATGGGGTTGTGATCTTCTTCCTTGGAGATCTATGCGCACAGATGAATACAGTGCCTTGATAGATGGGTTTTCTGTTTAACTTACTTCCATCTTCGCATTACTCCCTCGAGGGATCTCAACAACCATATTCAGGACGCCCCTGGCTTCGTCTACATACAGGGGGATGTCATGCCACGGCGAGAGGACTTGGCCATTTTTCTCGAACAGAAAACGACGCTGGAGAGGGTCTGTATCACCCACAACTCGAGTTGAGAACACTGTAGCCATGACACACGGTGATATCAATATATGCAAGTCATTGGGATTTGTTTCTCAGAGCTCTTATTAGAGAAGAGGGGAGCAGTACCGAAAAGAATTTACGAGGCTCTTTAACTCCACAGGAACATTAGTCAAACTGTCCTAAGTTTGCTTGATGACGATTGGGACACAGCGACCATGACGCAAAACCCTGGACATGTGATATGGAAGCATTGTTAGCGCAGGAATCGACCAGTCCCTGTCGATGCCCAGTCCGACCTTTGCTTAGTCATCGAATAGGTAGTTAGCCAGCTCCGCGAGCACCCCTTGAATTGGACAAGCATTCAACGCTTCACAAGCATGGGGTGTGATAGTTAATTTGCTGGGTTAGTTAACTTAGTTAGTTAGTTGGCTTAGTCATCATTACTACCCAACGACCTTGTTAGTGGAGTAAGCGTGAAGGATCTGTGCAGGAAACAATGAAAAGACCTGTGACGACGAATACTTATATCTGCCCTAGGAATAAGGTTCATCGACACAGGGAAAAAGAAACAGTTTCCTCCTAATCCATCTTTCAAAGGAATTTTCGTCCCTTTTTCTTTGTAGTGATAGCTCACCAATTCTCAATCACTTCTTCAAGAGACTGTCCAATCAAACACCATTCAAGCATGTCCCCTCTATCGTGCTTTAAGTCTATGTTTGGCGCATGCCTCCTGCTGAGGCAGAAGAAGAGTGCTGAATCTCCCAGAATTTCCGAGCAGGAAAGGGGAGAGGACGGTTGCGAAGAGCAGTTCAGTAGTCTGTCTGAGGTTGCAGCCCCGGAACCCATTCAGAATCGTTCAGAAGAAGAGGTGTCACGTCATAACACCTTGGAAGGAGCCCTTGCGGTAGCTTCTCATGAGTAAAATGTCTCCGGCTTTTCTCCTTCTTCCGTTCTTTCCGCTCGATCCGGTACGTCAAACCTACAACTGCCGCGCCTCGGAACAAGCAGAAACAAATGCTGACATTGGTCGATAAGCAATGCCAAGAGTCTAAAGCTGCTTGGCCTGTTCCTTGCCTAATTGCTATCCATCATTCACTGAAGGAGCCTATGGAGGTTTGCAAGTGCATGGATTCTTGATGCTAAAAGAGGGTCTGCGCTGTTAGAAAGGTAGTACCGTACAGTACCCTCTAATGTGATCATTTTCCACTATTAATCATATGGACACATTGGGAATATTGTGTCCCCCATACATACACACTACTTCCACCCTCTTCTCCTTGGGCGATTACCGCACGAGCTGTCCATCCCGTCATAGACCATTTGTTTATCCGCGGAAGCTCCCTGTTTGATCTATTTTCTGCCAATATTCATAGATTTGTCTTATACTTTGAATGGACACCTATATAATGACTGCCTTCAGTCGATGTTGCTAAGAGAGAATTCGTGAGAATAGATGCACTCACTGTGAGCTATTCCATCATCTCGTAGATAAGCCAGAGTGGATTCTGTGTGCCTGTGACCTCCATGGTTGATGCGGTGATCTCCAACAATGTTGTCCATAGGATTCCGCGTTGTCTCATTTTCTACCATATCAACCTGGATCAGGACTAACCAAGCCATCATTGTACACTACCAAATGAATTTAATGAGGAATTTCTCTACAATTCCTCTCTACGATTATGTAAATCACCGCGGTGTGGTAGAAGATCAAGCTGTTGAGCCATTGTACCTGAATATTGCAGATGCCTAGATGACTACTCGACACCTGGTCATTGGGCATTCTGCAGCAAGACAAAGAAAATTCCCATGGCTTGCATGTATTGTCCAGTGTCCGACGACCGCTATTATCCATGCCTCAAACTAGTCCTTTTCCCTGTCAATGTACCTTCGGTTTCTAGAGTCAAGCAATGTGATTTACTACTGTCGTGACGAAGCAAACCTGGGCCTCAGGATTGCACCGCAGAATTGAACATTTTACTTTGAATCTGTGTAAACGGAAAGGTGCGCGCAATTTGGGTACGGTGGAAGAGAAAAGTCGCCCAGCAATTGTGGATTATTGCGTTCTGAATTGTATCTCTTTGTATGAAATGGCTTGTGAGGAAAATGCGGTGAGGGAATCAGATTGCTAGTGTGAAGAGTGCAGCGTAACCCACAAGAAGGGTCTGGATGGATGATGACGCAGTGATCCAAGCACCGCCATGACCATAGATGATACCAACTCTGACGTCGGTCCAGGGTCAGAGAATGGCTCCCGCCATTTCCGCGCTGGCCGGGCGGCGCATCATTTACCCTCCCGGGCATTAACAGATGGTATCAGCAGAATTAGATACATAGTAACGCTTAACAAATCAGGCCACCACTCCCGTAATGCCTTTTTGGACAGACAGATGACGTGAGTGAAGGCCTCTGAAAACAGTACTCAATTGTCCACATTCCTTCAGTCTTCCGCCGTCTGATATGTTCGGCGCAGACATAAAGAACTCATAAGAGTGCTTGATATACAGCCGATCAGTCCCAATGGCGCAAAACAACCTTGGTTTGATATCTTCAATCAGCGCTGCCCAGCGTCTCGATTCTAGAGGCAAGCCTACCATCAAGGTGTCGGTAACTACCGGAAAGGGTAAACGGGATACTGACTCCTCAACAAGGTACGAGGCCTGACTGACCTGTATCCAGGAATGTTTACAGCGCTGGTTCCGTCAGGTGCTTCTGTGGGCGACTATGAAGCGCACGAACTGCGAGACGGGGATAAGACTGAGTATGGAGGCAACAGCGTTCACAAGGCGGTATACAACGTTGAGCAAGTGATTGCGCCGCCCTTGATCAAGCAGCAATTCGATGTTGGGGTTGATCTGGCCAAAATCGACCATTTCATGATCCAGTTGGATGGAACCAAAAACAAGAGTAAGCTGGGTGCCAATGCCATCCTTGGAGTCAGCATGGCTTGCGCGCGCGCTGGAGCAGCGACGAGAGTGCGTCTCTCCCATCTTGGGCTGCAGATGTAATTGAATGTCTGGTTGCTGAATTGCATTGCAGGGAGTCTCTTTGTATGAGTTTCTCAGGCAACAAGCACAGATGTCCGGCCCGTATGTTCTTCCAACACCTTTCTTCAACGTTCTCAACGGAGGCAAGCATTCAGGCAATACCATGGCTTTTCAGGAGTTCATGATCACTCCGGTCAACGCAGACTCCATCACCCATGCCGTTCAATTGGGCTGTGAAGTATATCAGGCTCTAAAATGCATTATAGTGGAGAAGTTTGGATCAGCTGGCAAGTCGAAGACCCAGATTTATGGTACTCCAAAGGCGATGGAGTTACTGACCAGTTTTGCAGCCGGCGGTATTGGAGATGAAGGGGGATTTGCGCCTCCAATCTCAAATCCAACTGAGGCGTTGGACCTTTTAACTGCTGCTGTGAACAAAGCTGGGCATGAAGGCAAGATAAAATTTGCAATCGACCCCGCAGCGTCTGAATTTTTTAAATCTGGAGAATACGATCTTGGATTCAAAGCCGATGAATCCAAGATTCTTTCTTCCACAGGCCTTCAAGTGCTGTATACCTCATTGCTGGATAAATACCCCATAATCTTACTTGAAGATCCTTTCGCTGAAGATGACTGGGAGGCATGGCAATCTTTCAAGAAAACCTGCCCGGTCGAGCTTGTTGGAGACGACCTTCTGGCGACGAATATCGAGCGTATTGAGCTTGCCAAGTCAAAGGATGCATGCAATTCACTGTTGTTGAAGGTCAACCAAATCGGCACTGTCACCGAATCTATAGCAGCGTAAGTTCAAAATTCCCAGGATATTGGACAGTCATGGTGACCGGCGTTCAGTGCGAAGAAAGCGTACAGCTACGGATGGCGTGTTTTCGTGTCGCATAGATCCGGAGAGACAACCGATGATTTTATCGCCGACCTCACTGTTGGACTCTCGGCCGGACACTTGAAATCAGGAAGCCCTTGCAGAGGAGAACGCGTTGCTAAATACAACCGTCTCATGGATATTGAAGATGAGTTGCGGGCGTCAAAGCAGACTTACGACTACGCTGGTTGGAAATAAGGCTTGGGATCATGTGTGGAGGTCCAGAGAGGACGTGAGCGAGGAATATACGCCCCTTCGTGTATGCGGACCCATGTTTCGCCACCAATGGAGAAGAGTTGAAGGGCTAGAGTGGACTGGGACATTTCTGTATGGGGCTGACGACAACGCTAAGATGCAGGAGTTAATTTATAAAAACATATTGTTGCGATTTCAATATACCGTCTGTCTTTACTAAAGCTAACACGCTTGTATAGAGATACCAACCTGAGCGTAGAGTTAGCATGCGCGACTAGCGACCTTAATAGGGTTCCCGAAGCCTCAATGGATGTTTTTGGTACTAACGTGTTATTGCTGGGCTCTTCCTCGTGATCCCTCTACCGCTGAAAAATGCCCAGCTTCTAGTCAATCTGCAACCTAGCGATATTCTTTACCGATGTCTAAGGCCACGTTATCTGCAAGCCACCATTGTAAGCACATAGGGTGTCAGACCTATACACCAATCTTATCACCAGCGCTGAAAATTACATTGAACACACAATGAGTTCTGAAAAGCCATCTCTGCAGTTCATTGAGTAGGCGTGCTAGCATTATAACACGTCCAGGTATCAGACTGACCGCCTTCTATATAGCTTTCTCGGCTCAGATGTAGTTACGCTGTGCACGTCTGATGGCAAGAATACTTTCAGAATCCACAAAGCTCTCCTCCAAGCAAAATGCCGAGCGCCTTTCGCAGCACTGGAACAGGGCTTTTCCGAGGCACAGGACGGGCGGTACACTTTCGAAGAGACTTCAGATGGAACTCTGATCCGGTTCATCGAATGGGCATACACTGGGAATTACCCAGACACTGTTTACGGTGACTTCGCTCCCGTCAGTGTTTCGGAGAAATCGAAGGTATTGGAAAACTCGGAGTGGTCCAGTCACCGCTCCCAAGAACGAGCTTTCATTGACGAAAATCATGCATTAATTTGCCACACGAAGCTCTATATCTTCAGCGAGGTGTACTTGGTTTCAGAGCTGAAGAAGCTTGCCTTCGACAAGCTCACGACAGCTTTAATCGATATCGGCAAGCCGGAGGATCTGGACTCGCAGCTTGCGGTCATTGACGTGTTACATTTAGCATTTGCGAAAGTTCCGTCGCACGATGATCTGCTTGAATGGCTGGCGCAGTATGCCGCATGGTGTGTTGATAAGCTACGCATGCAGGGGCGCTTCCACGATCTTCTCATCACGGCTCCTGCTTTGAGCTCGCGGTTAATTGGCTTAATCCATCCAGCTTCGGATGCCCCGTGGAAGACGAAGTCTTCGGAGATAAAGTTACCACACTATGACATGATGAATGATCAGTATTAAGAAGAGGACAGATATTGGGCGGGAATTTGGTTGCTCTTGGATATCATTGGATTTGTGATAAGAACATGCAGTCTGAGAATATTCTATCGTTTAGTGTATCCATCAAACTCGTCTTGTATTTGCAATTGAGCGTCTTTGTCCCACGTGTAGACGTCGTGTTGTATTTCTCGTCTTTCTCTGGTCTCAGCCCGCTTTGTGCTCCCAACCCAGCTGGTTCATGGTAAACGATGTGTACGTAGACTTGAAACCGGCGGCAGCACTGGAAAAGAAACTGCCCGAGTCGTGTTTGTTTCGTGGCAGGAGACTCATCTGCTCGGCTCTTCTGCGAAAGTCCCTTGGAATTTTACCTGTAAGTCGATGTTTGACAAGATGGCTTATATGGCTGTCCGACTGATGATCTGTTCTTTTCATGGTGCTTAATTTCCTGGAATAGCCTGAGGTGGCTGTTGTATAATCTTTCTGCCTGGATTATTTCCTCGAGGATAGTCGACTTTCGCAGACGGGCGTGGTCCTTGAATAATTTATACATGGTCATTTTGCCTGAGCTCCACTGAGAAGCTGGACAAAGTGTTCGCATTCCTCCGGACGGAGCTTAACTGGTCCTTGCCCGATTTAATCAGGACGTTGTGTCAACAAAATGACCCCAAGAACCGGCAGCGTCAAACTGGATATATTAAAACGGCATATAGCAGAGAAATCATCGACCTCTGCGCCACCCATCCTCGCTAGTCTAAATTGCAGTTACGCAAGATGCTGTTAGATTCAGTAGATTGGGGTATTTCAGAGTATCGACAAGAAGTGAGCGAGCTTGGGAAGCAGGCTGGTTTTGGCGAATACACCATTTCAGTTACTGATATTTATACATTACATGGGTTACTCGATACAGCAATATGGCTGCAGTGATAGTCTGATGCCGACAAATCTTGACATAGTTCGTCAACTCTTGAAGTGTGGTGGTTTGCTTGCTCCCAGAGAACATACTCAGCTGCTAGGGATCGTTGACTCAGCCCTTTTCGAAACCTGACATCCAGCGAGCGAGATTTCGAACCGAAGCGAAGGTCAACGACGCGAAGATCCTCCGTGATCCAATCCCGGCTTTCATCGGCAGGATTGTTGTTTGACGATGAGAGATATTCTCTTATCTTCTTGGACTCTTTGTCAAGACTCTCCAGCAGCTTCCAGGGAGCCGAGATATGTCCACCGTCAGAATGTGTGGGTAACTCATCCTGACTTCGATCACTGTGTGATGTCGACTGTTCCGATGCCGAAGATGCAGGGCTGTCCTGTGAAACAGGAGTATCCAACTCGAAGTCCCTGGAGGGAAGTGGTGATGGTACTGAAGAGGAACTATGAGCTGATTGCGATGATGACGGCCGCTGGACGAGTCGTGCTTCATCCAGGATTGCCTGGAGGGTGTGGAGAGCATCTTCTAATCCGCTCTGATGAGGAAGGTCTTGGACGCTGACATTAGAAAAGTTTGATAAGATTTGAGTCGCCTTCAGAATTGCTTCAACTGAAGACATTTTGCCTAAGAAGTGTAAGAGACAAACTTGCTTCTCCTGTCGAAGGCGAAGCAAGGCTGGGCTGAATGGCCTGCTAACCTGGGAGCTATGGATTACCGTATCCCCATTATAAGCCAGAGAACGCTAAGATATTGCTAAGTGCAGACCCTTGTTCAGCGTGTCTCATGGAGAGCCAGTTTTCGTCGCCAGGGCCTGCTCCCGTTGGTTCTCGTTCATCCTAGGTGGCATGTCTAAAACATGCTATTGGGGGCACTCCGACTGATAAGTTCTGAGCCGCTACCCCGGACAATACGATGTCCGTGCGCCAGATACCACGAGGTCCACTCGACCTTCGCTCGCCCATGGTTGATTTGGCAAGGTGTCGGGACACTCATCCGAAGCGGGCTACTAAGCACAGACCCATGTTTAGTCGGCACACATGCTGACGAAGGTATATTACCTCCACATGGGCACATTTGTACTCTTACTAATATGTTTTCCCTTTCACCAACCTCAGTTTTAAGCGCAAAACTACTTTGGACAAGCACTACCATTCCCATCATCTGGAAGAAAATTCCTAGGCCGTCCTGAAGGATGCAACCACAGAACACAAATGTCTACTGCCGGACACGATTCTGGAATCGAATAGCGGCTGCTTTCCTTCAGTTTGGCCAACAGTTCCAGGGCAAACCGACCATGAGGACTCCAACTTACCATTGAATCATGGCATATTTCCAGGTTTCTCGGCAGCTCTGGCTGCAAACATCTCAACCACATCTGTCCTTGAAACACGAAACGAGGCTCCATGTGGCTACTTTGTTTCGGCAATCCCTATGGATGATCTATGAAGCGCACTTTTTGGGCTTCCTTTCGTCGCTAGTTGTGTATAACTTGATGCTGGCTTTTGCAAGCTTATAGTTTAACTAAAGTCATCTCAAAGAGTGATAATTTTTTGGTGGGGTCAACCTACGTCTTGCAGAGCACTCTAATGCTGCTATACACGCTTGCAAAGAACCTACGTATCAGACGGCTGCAATATGACTAGGTAATCTCAATCTTTCCTTATATACGGTTAGAGAAAATTTCTACATCAGTAGCCTGATACAAAGTGAAGTATCACTCCAACTTCCAGCATTTCGCAGTTACCAGTATCTTCTCGACTTTGATGTCCCCCAAGAAAGAATTAACACCTCACTCACCTAGCCCTTCCTTATATGGCGAGCAGCATATTAGGTGACCGCAGTCAGCCTAAGCCCAATAGAGTGACAAATTAACGTGTTAACCGACTTTGTTCAATGTCGGCTTTGGAACAGCGGGGAAGTCGACTTGATAGTCCAGCCCGTCATTATTATCCCAGAGTTCTTGTCTATTCACATTGTAACGGATGCAGGCGAACATGGTGGATTCTGAAAATGAATCGATCATAGATGTTTCCTGCTAGCCCGAAGCGAATGGAATGGCTAAACTCCGCCAAAAGTTCGGACGTTGTCTTCCAGTCGTCAAAAGTAAACCGAGCTCCTACACTACAGGATCAGTCACGGCAACCGTGGCAACAAGGACAGGCTGAGCGGGAGAGAGGAACAGTCTTTCCGGCCGCACTGGTTAGTGAGCTCGAGGCGACAAAAATCATGCGGTATCACGTTGAGTTTGATGAAAGAGGGCTGCGAACTCAGAGATAGCGGGGGCATCCAACTGCAGGAAGTAGTCTCGTTCTTGCCCAGGGTCGACATGTACATCTGATTTAATTGGTTCGTGCAATGCGCTGTGCGGTATCGGCAGAGTTCTGTTATGTCCATCAGTTTTTCCTAGGGAAGCATCCAGCAATAGTTTCGTTTTGTCTTTGGAATTGGGGGCTTTTGAGGGTGATCGCGGGCTGGAAGCTTTGGGGTTGACTGGCACTGTAGCTTCGACCATCTACTAACCGCCGGCTTGGTATAAGGTCGCTGCTCTGCTAGTAGCCTTGCCGAGAAAAGGTCACCTGCCCTAAGAGCTAAAGGATTAGGCCATAATTATTACATTGTCCTATTCGAAGATTCATATTCGAAGCCCTCGAAAGTATGGTGTTCCTGTTAGCCGGACTTGACCTCTGTTGAGGTCTTTATCGTTTGGTATCAATTCGTCTCTCCTCATCGATGACTCAAGATGAAGTCAAAGTTCTTGAAAGTGACTCTACCACTTCGCAGCTGCAACATCGGCAGACATGAAGCCGCTTACGGCCCGGGCGGACCGGTCCCCTCAATGGACGGCAGTTTCTGGCGATGAAACGCCATCCTGTTCTACGCAAGATATATTGTAGAGCTGGTCAACTGTTCGAATCAGAGAGACAATAAATAATGGGTCTTACCTGCTCCAGGTGGTGCTCTTGTACTCTTGACCAGTACCCTCAATATAGTTGTTCATGGCTCATGCCTAACACCGGTAAGCCTCTTGTGTAGGGGTTTGAATTGTGACTTCGAGTGTAGATCTGATTCGAGCAGATTGCCGTGACGATGACTAAACGCTTGATATCCACTACTACCTATTCCAACTCGCGTCGACGCTCCCGAACCCATCACCACCGCTTACTGGTACGCTCGAGAAAGCTCCAAGAGATTATACAGTATTTACAGAAGCCTCGAAAATCTTTCGAAGATCTTCAGATTCCACCCAACGTGATACTGTCAGCCAGAGCGTCTTTTTTCGCTTATCTGGGCGTGTACATCCTCATCGCCATTATCCAAAATCTTCGCAACTCGATTACGATACTTCAAGAGGCATTGGCAAGGGAGGGAGCATACCACGGAGGAGTTTTCAGCGCGCTCAAAATTCGAGAAAGAGCTCTTTGCAATTTCCTCTTGCCGCGATGGCTTTTTGCACTTAACGATTAGCTAAACGGCCCCGGAGAATCCCAAGTGTACAGCTACATCTCTGATATTATGCCTCTGATTTTTCCATTCTTGGCTCTTGAAATTTCACGATACGCCTACCGAACTGTTTTCAAGCATACGATAAATCGTGACATGTTCATCAGATTGGTAAACGTGTAGTGGGATTACTCCTGAAATACCATTCTTCCCAGGAGAACGAAAGCCTTAATTGTAACGCAAGGATAATTGAGTCTTGTACTTTGAACCAATCTTTGATCTTGTCTTAATCAATAATGATAATTTGAAACAACTCAACCGCTATTCAACATATCAAAGGCTATTCCTTAGCAGTTCCGAGGAGCGGACAGTTGTGGGTGGCATATATCAAATGACACAAATGTCTACCTAGCTAGTTTTCCAGATAATAGGCATCGGGCCCATATAAGATTCCAAGGAGATCTTTCCAGACCTGACGAGGTTCCTGATTAGTCTCAACACCTCTCCAGACGCCGCACTTGTTGTAATGGTCAATAACACAGAGTATTCGTGCATAGTATTCGGCTAGCAGCTTTTTCAGCTCTCCATAGTTGTCTTCTGGTCTCTGAATCAGATCTGAATCAGCGGCTCGATAGCCTGCTGAACTTTCTGCTGCCGGGCTTCAAGGATAAAACTGTCAAGTAGCCTCAGCTCGTCGAACATAATTGTTCAGCGAATCGGACCTGGTCATCATTCGCACCGCAAGTTTTGAGAATTTTGACGGTCCAGATCTATCCCTAATAGAGTGAGAAGGGTAACGGAAAAATTAAGGATTTGATAAACACGATAGTATAAGTTACAGGGGGCAACTTCTCGAAATGGTTTCCAGTTGGTGGATCCCACTTCCCGGGCCGCCCGAACCGGTGGAATGAAAGAGATTGTTTTCAAACCGTGGGACACATCGCTTAAACTACCCTACGCAACCTCAATCTCATTCAGACGTTTACAATTAAATATGAGTGATCTGGGCAACCTGCCAGGTAGATCTTATTCGAACGAAGATTCAATGTCAAGCTCAACACACGCGAGCCACGATGACCATAGCCGTCAGCAAGGCCATGTTTCTCGCTGTGAGTTTTCGTCCAGCCAGACGATCCAGGACCAGCAAGAATATCAATTTCCGGAGGCGGAGGCCAACCTGGATGAAATAGCGGCACCATCTCCAATATATGACCGATCCGAGAGCTCTGTTAGACAACACGAGTATCTGGAGACTTTACGCTCTGGTAGCTCGCAGGATCCTTCCCCATTGCAGCCGTGTGAAGCAACGGCAGGTCCTGAGCAGACGCAGAGCATTGAGCTACAGATGTCGGATAGTGACGAGCGAGCGGAATCGGCCAAGAAAAGAGTCGTCTCAAGACTCGTTACTACAGTCTATACTGTTTCCTACCTGACCATCTTCTCATTTCTCGGCACGTTGGTGCGGTTGCTCCTTGAAAGCCTGACGTTCTATCCTGGGGCTCCAGTGAACACAAGCGTCTTATGGGCCAATGTGTGTGGTAGTCTTTTGATGGGGTTTCTCAGTGAAGAACGCGAGCTGTTTCGTTCTGAAAGTTTTGAAGTCAGCATGACTGACTCAGAAGCCGAGGATGAGGTTCGCTGGAAGGCGCATCTGGCGGCCCGGAAGAAGACAGTACCCTTATACATTGGTCTTACCACTGGGTTTTGTGGTAGTTTGACCTCATTTTCCACGTTCATCCGCGATGTATTCTTGGCGCTAGCTAATGATCTTCCCGTGCCTTATGGTTCCTATTCGGAACTTTCATTGTTCGCTTCTGGACCAGTCGGCGCCAAGGTCCCTAATGGAGGATTCAGTTTCATGGCCGTGGTTGCCGTCCTACTCACCGAAGTTGGCCTCTCATTGATAACACTTTTCTTGGGGGCGCACCTCGCCATTTTCCTATCTTCCTGGATACCCACTATACCGCCGTGGTGGCTGCGCAAAGTGCTGAACCCCCTTGCGGTCATTCTGGCCTGTTTGTCCTGGTTGGCATTGATATGTCTGCTGGTTCTACTGCCACATTACCACATTCATACCTCTCTCTGGAGCCCAGAACTGTGGCGGGGTGCCTTCCTCTTCTCTCTCGTTTTTGCGCCTGTCGGGTGTCTGGTCCGATTCTTCGTTTCGTTAAAGCTCAATGGGCGGATCGCATCCTTTCCGCTCGGGACCTTCGTGGTGAACGTAGGTGGCACTATGGTATTAGGGATGTCATATTCTCTGCAGCATGCCTCGATCAGTTCGTCCATTCTCGGCGGTGGGAGTTACACTGGTTGCCAGGTGTTGCAGGGCATCATGGATGGATTCTGTGGTTGTCTCACGACCGTGAGCACATGGGTGCTAGAACTGTCTGACCTAAGAAGGCGTCACGCATATATCTACGGGGGCCTGAGTGTGGCAGTTGCGCTCTGCACACTGGTTGTGGAGATTGGCAGCCTCAAATGGACTAGAGGCCTATCCACTCCAGCTTGTTTCGCTCAACAAGTTACGGGCAGATAGCTCCGTTGACACATTATCACCATTGATTACCCGAAACCTATCCTTAAGGTGGGTGGAGAAGAGGCGGGTTGGATCATACTCCCATGTAGGAACAAGGCCATATGATAAAGTCGAGCATCTTCTTATATATGTGTGTGTGCCTATCTTTCTTCGTAATTTCAGGGGCCACGGTTGTTACGCTCAAGAATGCTACAAACTTTGCCTTCCACTCCAGAACTTGTGCCATGCTATCCTGTGTATCCGTCATGTATTTCAATGGACAGGTGACCTAAAAGCGTGTCTGAGCAGTCAACATTCAGATGCAGAATGGTCTAGTACGTCTTCAAATAAATTTGAACACAGAGCGTAATCTTTTCAACCACTCTAGTCCAGCCACGTAAGGTTTTACCAAGTGGCATAGTATATTAACTTTATATAGAAGGAGGTGATCAAACTAGATGGTGGCAATGAGTATAAAGAGGGCCATACAGGCAAGGATTCGCGCAATTGGAAGGGCCAACGCTTAAAGGGTCAATTATCGC